>CABFWB010009867.1:0-11306 GCA_902151455.1 Timema bartmani | reverse complement strand
CCTTCGAGCTGGCAGGAGACGTCCTCAATCGAATAGGGTAAGTCTTCATTTTTTGTAGTTAGCCCGCGGCTAATGCTACAGTATAATAGGCAGAGAATTCATTGTCTTACAGTCGCTAGGCATACCTTTCAAGCTTGTGACACATTTTCTCCTGCAAAAGTCTGTCTTGTTTGACTTTCTCAATTCTAAGCCATTTTTTTGCACAAAATACAAAATAATAAATATTCTTTTAGTGACATGTAGCTATAGTTGAACTTGAAAGATATAATTGTGATTTTTCTTTAAAATCACTGTGTTGTCATCATAATCACAAATCCGATCTGAGAGAGAAAGGATAAATTTTAGAGTATTTATTTATATATGAACTTGTACTCTAGCACACGGCTAACCTAATGGATAAGGATAAGGACTGTAATTAAATAAATTAATACATCCATGATTGTGTGTATAGGAAACTAGGAATATTACAGGGTGTCCATGAATATCCTCTAGTGATTATAAACATGCATGGTGTTACTGTCAGGGGTAGTGTGGACATGAAATAGGTGTCATCAGAAAACAACTCAAACACTCTCGTTCCTAATTCAGACATTTGTGTCACCCAGGATACATCAGGGCGATATTCCCACTCACACCACACGCGCTCCAGCATATCCAGATTTGGAGCCAGTAACGGTCTTTTCCAAGAAGAAGAATGAATGGACCATACGCTCTCCACCCTTGATACGGCACAAAACACATTAACCTTGGGAGTCGTGTGCTCGTGTTCAACCTGCATAACATGTGGATTCTCTTTTCTCCATAAGCTGATATTGAGTGTGTTCACTGACATGGAAGGTTGCCTCGTCACTAAAAATGATTCTTGACAACAAATTTTCATCCTCCAGTAATGTCGGTAAATGTTCACGGAAACAGAGTATTTTAGGGGGTCGTCCTGTTGCAACTTATACACCATTTGCAATTTGTAAGGGCGAAGCCTTAAACGCTGTGGACTTAGTTACCTCAAACTCCCAGCTAGCTTTGCACACTGACAGGCCGGCGATCTGGATGGCCTTTCCTTTGATCGCATACGCATCCCATCTCTAGAAAGTCTTGAGTACCACTTAAACATCGTCTAAACACTTGGTGCCTGATTTTGAAACTGCTGTCTGAAGGCACCATGCACAGTCACAACACTGCTTGTCTTAGCGAATTCCACGATGTACCAGCTATGTTGGTGCGAGGTCATCACCATTTTACTAAACACTGAGACATACTGCATTATTCAAAATATAATTTATGTTCTTTCTCATGACACCAATATGCATTGTGTAATAACCATGGCTGCAAAATTATGCTCGTTTATAATTATGAAGGATATTCATAGACCTGCTTTTTAAGGAAAAATCACCCTCATTGCACAAGGCTAAGCCCAGCTAGCCCCAACCTTCTCGTTACTTACATTCTGATGAAAGTGAGCATGGGATATACATTACAAAGTTAGTTTAAAACAAACTTTTAAATCACCCCTACTTTGTGTAATAATTCTAGGATTAAAATGAGACATATGTTAGGATCGTTAGAAAATAATTCAACAAACACAAAATTTATAAAAATGATAGTTAGATAACAGAAATCTATGATAATAGGCATTAAACCGTTTCTTACACCTGGAATTTTGTCATCCATCATTGTTTTGTGTATCACCCTTAGATACTGGCCAGAATATGAGAAACAGATGCCTCACACCTTGTTGTGTGTGATTCCCTCAGAGAATAGTTGACTCTTTTCCCGTTGATAAATTTGTTCACTACACTTTTGAACTGTTCACAAGAATTGTTGGTAACGTTTAAAATTAAACTTGATGGTAATGAGACACTCGCCGCACAACAATAAATATCTCATCCAAAATCTTAAAGTTTTAAATTTCAAGTACGAGGCTTTCCTCTATTTCTTGCATACCAATATAAAAGTATCCTTTTTGGACGCACTCCAAAGACATGGTATGAACCATTTTCTATATCCTTCTTGAGCTCACTAATCCTATCAAGATAGTGGTTCTTTCTGTTTTTTTATAGTAAATTACTTTGGTTATTGCTGTTATTAGTCAGTTTTTAATTCGATTCATAATCTGAATTGGATAGCCAACTTTTGTTTGTTTTGAAATATCTGATATTTTGTTACAGTAGTTCATACATTATTTGTGCACTTGAGTTCCTCCTCTTGAAATGTGTAGGCCTACTTTTCTGGAATAACATCCAACTTCTATTCCCAGACCTGAGAATGGTGTAAAGCTGAAACATGTTGTCGAAGACAAATCAACTTAATGAGATGGGATCCCACTAATAAACAGATAAAGATTGTCAAACTTTTATTAAAAATCAAATAATGTTACATTAGCAATTTGATGTTTTAACATCTTTCAACTTATCAAATTATTTTAATATAAACATCATTAAAATATAATAATATAATTAATTGTTCTAAATTAGACCCATGCAACTGTCATTTTAACTACTTACTAATGTTTTACAATCTAGTGTCAATATTGTTTTAATATACTAAAATGTTATATGATGTGATCTTTAACAACAAAGTTCAAACAATGTTTTTTTATCAATTTGTTATCCTTGTTCAGTTTCTTTGATTAAAATTTGTTACTATAAACATTTTACTTGTCAACTTTTAATAAGCTCATTCATAATATCTTATCATTATATAATTTAATCACAGCATACATTGTAATTTATAATTAGTTGCTAATAACAAACATATAGCTTTATTTGTTTCATAATGTCTATATTTATATTCTTTTGACTTTTTATTAAAAATAAAACTGATTAAATTTTCATTATATTATTCAAGCTAGATTTAATATCAAGTTATATCGAATGTAACATTTAAGTTTTTCCTTATACCAATATTTACTTTTATCTCCTTACTACAATTTTACAATGAATGTCATGAAAATCTTTTAGTTTGGTTAGCCAATGACAGGAAGGTCGAGGTTTAAACCCCATGCAGGTGTATCAAGTGTGGGGTTCTTTTTAAAAATGGTTCCCAATCTTCCTTCTCACAAATGCGAGTACATTTCATTGAAATTTTACCATTATATTTATCTCATTAGACAGTTATTTGGCCCAGACTCATAGTAAACCATGATGTAAAATAAAAACAAAAATAACAAATTATCCACCAGAGTAAGAATTCAAAGGGCATTTAAGATAAAATGCATCAGTATTAGCCTGGACAGAGAATGAAGGGCCCCTTTCATAGAAAAACACAGATTCAGATGTCCCGGGCTCAATTCCCGGCGCTTCCAGATTTTTTTTTTTTTTTTGGAGCAGAGGTTCTGGAGCCTGGTAAAACTCAGCCTCGTGAAGGCAAATGAGTTGCATGAATAAATAAGTAGTGGCTCAGGTCTAGAAAAGTGAGATTAACGGCCATAGTGATCACTGTGCTGAACTCATGACACCCTCTATTTGCAAATGTTGGCACTATCATTATCATAAACGTCGGTGGTATAGCTTGCTTGCAGGCTCACACCACACATTTTTTTTGTCCCATTTTATTAAATTATCATCTACTTGTTATATATTTAATTTGGTAAGGCTACAAACTGTTTGTAAAAAGTTTCTGGAATAGCAATGACCTTTTGGATAGACATCAAACACTTCTTGGAAACGAGTCTACAATTTCTAATAATATATTGGGTCCGGGGTTCAATCCTCTGTCCCGGAACAGATTTATCTTATTGCCAAACCCTTCCTTCACCTCTGACAAGACGCGTATTAATCTACAACTTGTGAATGTGTGGAATGCCAGGCCTCCACCGTGGTTCGGATCCCACGTTAAACTGTAGGTCCTCAATTTCATCTAACAATCACCCTACCATTACATATTAGCGTGAGTATAACCTGAAGGGGTAGTAAGACGCGGTGATAATAATAATAATAGTAATAATAATTATCTAATAATATTACTGTCCAGCCTAGTGGTTCTCAAACCCTGGTTCACAGTCCGGACAATAGGGAATAAATACATATTCTGTGAAAGAACTGTCCTTTATAGCTTAATAAAGTATTGAGAGTGGGAAATTATCCATCCTCAGCACACCTAGCCGGGATTTGAGTTTTGACCTCCCAATCACTGGGAAACCAGACTAGACGAGTTTGATGTTTAGTTCACGTGACTATCGATGGGGGTTTAATACTACTTCTGATAAATGTCTAATTAAGTAATTCTGAAAATGCTCAACATTCAATTATTTGGCAACTGATTATTTTATTAATTGCGTCTCGCATAAAAAAAAATATTAGAAGCTCTGAAATTCTAAAAAGGAACTTCCTTTATTTAGTTAATAATGTTTGAATATATGAAAAAGATTTGCCATAAAATAGGCTAAATCAGAATGAAGTCGTGTTTTCTTCTTCTTCTTCTCCGGTGGTTGAATGGTCTAGGCCAGGGCCTATCTCAATACACTTAGACTGCCAATGTAGGGGAGATGGGACTTCGAATCCCAATTGGTGTAATGAGGGTGTAGTTTTTCACTCCACATATGAGGGTGGTTTTTCTTAAATAGTTTTTCACTCCACATATGAGGGTGGTTTTTCTTAAATAGTTTTTCACTCCACATATGAGGATGG
The DNA here is from genome assembly GCA_902151455.1 of Timema bartmani. Classification (NCBI taxonomy): domain Eukaryota; kingdom Metazoa; phylum Arthropoda; class Insecta; order Phasmatodea; family Timematidae; genus Timema; species Timema bartmani. Next base: position 6,681 of record CABFWB010009867.1, on the reverse strand, counting down.
TTTTTCTTAAATAGTTTTTCACTCCACATATGAGGGTGGTTTTTCTTAAATAGTTTTCCACTCCCCCTGAAAATGCGAGTACTCTTACTCTAATTCAACCTCCCTCATCCCTAGGACATTAACATAATTAGTACATATGGATACAACCGAATGGGTAGTAAGACTTAGTAACAAAAAAGTCATGTGCTAAGGTTATTGTAGTACTAGAAAAAATGCAAACACAAACATAGCATATATTCTTTTAGTTTCAACTTCAGCTAAACTTATCATCAATAGCTGTAATGTGAATGGTCTGTCAAAGAGATGCAAGCTCCTTCTCCTGCTCTTCACCCCCCACGCATTATCCAATTTTACAAGCTAGTGAATATTTAATTAAATAAACAAAACACTGTGGAACTTGTCACTCACATCTTTTTTATCAGCATAAGCTTGGCAAATGTGTCAATACCGCTAAATCTAACTCAACACTCCACATAATTCGGTGAACACATGTTTCTTGGGAGCGGTGTTGATATAATTTCTCATATTTTACAGGGTAGTTTGTCCATCCCCTTAAATAAAACACATGTAAGTAATAGCTATAAAATACAGAAATTAGTTACATGAACAGTTTCTAATATAGTTTATTCACTTATGTTTCACTTAGTGCTTGTTCAAAATTACCTTGGGAAGTTATTAGTACTTGAAGATTAATATTTTCACTCACGGTAGACATTTTCATCAATTTCCTACACAATCACAAGTCCAAAAGTAATATAATAATTTGTAAAATTTGCCAAAAATATTTCCTTGATAAGACTGATATCCAGCAAGACATAAATTATTTTTAAAATAATAAGCTAGTATAGGCCTATCTATTTTTTCCTAGTTGTTAAAATCATTGAATGAATTAATAAAAGCTCAGTGGTAGAACATTGACGTTCAAAACCAAACTACAGGGTTCGATATCCTTGTCCAGGTTTTCATTAATTAAAAATGTATTTTTTCTACTTATGTACATACAACTCTTTAATTGGTGTTACTTGTAATTTGATTAATAATTAGATCAGTCCTTCTATGACTAAAAGTCCCTCATTGTTAATACTACACCGCTGGCAGGTTTGAATCCCTGACGACCCAACCATGTCAAAGGCTCCAGTCTGTGAAAATGGCCTAGTCATGTTGACAATATATTAAAATATTTATATTACCTCTTTTTGGTAGGCAACAAGTCCAGTAACTTTTCTTTTTACTCTTATTTTACTAAAAATAAGCATATTTTCCTTGTTCTATTATGATCTTTTTTTGGTATTCACACTAAAAATCTCTTCCTATTTGCTACAAGTGATTCAGCGCTTCTCTAGTCAACAAATCTGCTGAAATATGCATTGACTAGTAAACACTTGTCTCCCTTGATATGATCTTGGACTTGACTGTAGCCCTGCAAGTTGTCTTTCTTCTGTTCTTGTTGCTTAAAAAACATCCAAGAGACACTCTTAAATCTGTAAGTTTTTTTCCTTCAAACTACTCTTATTAATTGCTGATGAATTAGATCAATAAAGTGTATATCTTTCGGTATCTTTTTCAGGTACTAAGAAGGCCACTTAAAGGCATAGACTGCCACTCGTTGTAATGATGCAATTAAATCAGCTGAGTAGGAAAGTAGGCCCTAAAATGTGTTGTGGAATCAACTAAAGAAATTCTTATTTTTTAATTCCTCCTTTACATTTTCCTTTTTTTTTTTTCTTCTGATCGAGACAAAATGACCAACCAACCAGCTGGAACTGGGGGATTGAACCTTCAAATCAGGGCAAATGATAAGCCAACTGCAGGCTATCAGTGTAAGCCTCTAACAAAACATGATATGTTAAAACCCTCTTGCGATGTAAGTAGGCTATTACGTATAACCTTATTGCTTTACTAAGCTAAATTAATTATAGTAATGTAAGCTAAGTTTGGAGCTAATCTATATTATATTTTCAAACAGGTCAATAGTTTGAACATCATTCACTCTCCACTGAAGAGTATTCAAGAAATAAAGGATAATGATTTATTTGTTCAAGATTTGTTGGCAATTATGTAAGTATAAATTTGACAACATATATTATGTTCTTGTAAATTATTTGTATTTTGGTAATTTAAATGGTTTGTTTTAAAGAGCTAACTCCTACTTTAAGGTGGGATGAGAGGGATTTAAAAAGAGGGCTTAAAATTACACACATTTTTCTGAGACAATGAAATATTTTAGTTTATGCTGTACAGTGCTCTCCCCAGAAATTATTTTCTACCTAGAGTGGCATTATGAAGTAGTCGTGTTGGGGCAATATATTTCACAATATTATAAAATTGGATTAAACTTTAGCCGGGCAGTCAGTAAAATCAGCCCATTTGATAGGTCCTGGGGAGAACACATGTAGTTCAAACACTTACCATGTGTCGGAGAAAAAAAAAGACAGTCTGCAAAAATGGTTATGTATCTTTGAAAGTCCAAAACTGCCATGGCTCTTAGGGTATAAGTAATTGGGAAATAAATAATTAGTTAATGAACACATTCTATGCATTATTAAACGCACACTGTTAAGGTATTAATCCAGATAATAGTTTACACCACTACCTATGAGAATTCTTTAGAAAGCTGTGCAGGTTAGATGCTGTTTCTTTCAGCACTTTCAAACATTAATACCTTCTTTATATTAATAAAAAGAATTGAAATATTATTTTAATAATTAATCTGAATTTTTTTTTCTTGGAAAAATTGCTGGTTAAAAACCAAAAACAGTATCGTACTTAAAAGACATTTGTCCACACTCCTATTTGTCCTCTCAGAAAGAGGATGCAGGGTAGGCCTAACCTTTAATTCAAATAAATAGGCCTATTTCTTCTTTAAGACATCAAAAAAAATTTATTTATTAAATTGTTCCAAAGTTTTTGTTTTTTATAATTTGAATAGAAACCATTCTTTTTCCACAGCTGGCATCGGAAATCTGAATTAAGTTTTTTTTTTAGTTCCCCAAATGTATTAACCATACTAGCAGTTTAACATGTTCTTTGCATTATTAAGTAGCACCAAACCTAAATCAAATTAGAACGTTCAACATCAGGCTGCCCCCTTTTTGATAGTTCCTCATGAAACAATCCTTAGCTAACTATAGCAATCGCAAACAAATTGGGGTAGTTTAATGAATTACAATATAATAAATATTTGAAACATAATATTACCTTAGCCACAAACACAATCCATCAACAATGAAATATTTACCTAAGCATGGCCATAAAATAAAATAAACAAACTAATAGACATTGTAACAGAAATATTTTGGAAAATAGTGTCACAGTTCACCAAAGAACATAAATACTGAAACTTATATAGTAATAAGAATCATGGTTTTTCAAAGATCATTATGGCTCACTGAAGTACGGTACTAGAATTTGTTTATTTTAATTGTTATCTTGATGCTAAATAGGCACTAATTTATACTTTGATTTTTTAGCTTTGTTATCTCAATGCTAATGGATCCCCTTTAAGATAATCTTTAGTTTTTGTACTAGTTTATTCTTAGATTTTTTTGTCTGACCATACAAAATTTCACTTTTTGACAATATCGAGAAGTTTTTTTGTTTTTTTTCTATTAGTTATCTCCCACTCCTTATTTTTAAATTTCAAACCTGATGGTTCTTATAACTGCATGACAAATTTCAATAGTAGTTTATTTTAGTTTTTGGAATTTTGAGCCCCCCCCCTCCATTTTCTCAGACATAGTAGAACCTTCCACATTTGACCTCTGAATATGATGTGTCCTCGGAATATCCAACCGTCTCTCCTTAGTACTTGTCTGCAAGTTGATATAGCTCTTCAGTATATAGAACAGCATCCTACTTAATGCCTATGGACATTTTGTTGCTAAAGAAGTGGAGAGACTTAGCAGCCAAGGCTAGGATGTTGTCTTTAAAAAAGAACAATTTTACAGCCTTTTATCACAAGCAATAAATCTGTTTTCTTATCAAATATAAAACAAATGAATAGAAAAATTTCAAATATTTTTAGAAAACCATAATATTTCATGTTTTTACTTGTTTTTTTATTTTTTTATTTTCTCTTCTTACTATCTGACCATGTCCCAGTCCCGTGAGAAACGGATAATCGGGGGGGCACTGTAGTAAATTTTAACACTTATTTTCTTATTCTCAATATTCTTGGAAAATTTCAATTTCCTGCCTTACCTAAAAGGGCATTTCTATATTTACTTAACCTCCCCTTATTTCCTTCCTTCCCAATTTTCTCCATTTGTTCTTTATACCTTCTTGTTGAAGTTAAGTTCTCTACCACACAGATAAGTAACTATTAGTTTGGGATATTTTAACACAACACCCCAATCCCTCCTATTTAAACAATTCCTACTTAGAAACTTTGAATTTTAAGATGAAAATGGTTATCTGGAGTTGTCCTTCTACCTACCACATACTTGCCAAATTAAGATTTTCTACTTCACCTAAAATTTTTGTTGTTTATACTTCCCCCTGTTTCCCAAAGTCCCAATTACAAATTTAACATTTTTAGCCCTTAATATTTATTTGGGGTGGACTTTTTACCTGCCTCCCAAATTTTTCTACCACACTGGTAAATATCCTAATTGTTTACAATAAGTTTTTGAAATTTTGAGCCCCCCCACTCTTTTATCTGATTCACTTTAAGAATATTTTAAAGATCTATTTGATTATCTGGAGCATCTCTCTCCTCATCAAACAAATTTTAATTTTTTATTATAGGTCCCCATTTTAAAATTTCATAATTTTAGATTTTTCTGGTTATATGAGGCCATTCTGCTCCCATCCTACCAAGAAAAATTTCACACTTTCAGCCCCAGAGGTTGAATAAGGTAATGAGTGAGTCAAGCCCCAGACCTTTCTTTCTCTCTCCACCCTCTTAGGGGATGAAATTTGAAAAACCTTAAGATTTTATAAAGAAGCCTTCTTATTAAATTTCAAAGCACCATGTACACTGGTTTGAAAGATACATCAATGAATTTTGGAAACCTTAGAACCCCCCTTTTCATTTCTTAAGACTGCTTTACACTGAAGAAATGGCAAAAACATTCTTAGTAGCAAAATGTTATTAACAAATATGTTAATTAACTATTTTATGATGGTTTTTGTTAATTTCGATGATATAATGCTAACAATTTTTGACAATAGCATTTCATGAATTATTTGAAATATATATATTTGAAGCATGGTTTTTGGTACATGTACAGTATATCAACTAGCTTCTATCTGAAATGTTTTTCAGTTATAACATGTTATTCGCAGCTCGTACAGTCCATCATGGCTTCGTGGGAGCTGTAGCTCGTGTAGTGTTTATTGAATGATTCAGTAAGACAGGAAAAGAAGAAAAAGGGTGTGGGTCCGTCTATACCTTCAAAGTAGGGACAGGCAAAGGGCACACCGAATGGAAACTGGGAGAAAATGTATGACAAGCACAATGTTATTAACAGTGTTGCCAACAGAAATAACTTGTTGGCAACAATTTGTTATAACTATCCTTTGATCAGGACCGCTTTCAGAGCAGCCGCAAAATGTTTACTATTAACAAAGCTAGCAACAATATTATCAACATACAAATGGAAAAAATAACAAAATGCTCAAAGCAATTGTTACTGACCAAAGTTAATAATAAAAGGTTAACATTACTAGTGATTTAACAATGGTAATACTAAATATTGATAACTAAAGTTAGTAACATTTTATGAATCCAACTTTCAAAATTTGTTAAAAACATTTCTAATAACACATGTATTTAGCAATGTTACCTCCGGTGTAAAGAAACCTATAAAGGTGAAATTTCTCAAAACCCTATCTAAGCTCTTGTTTAGGGCCTAAAAGTGACCTTCACACAAAATTTCAAGTTTCCTCGCTCAGGGGCTGGTGAAATACGGTGATGAATGAGTGGGCTTGTCCATAGATGTAGATAACCATTTTGTAAGTTGCCTATAAAGTTAGTAAAAACTAGCTCAGCAATTCTTTTGCCAGGAACTCCACTATCTTCATCACATCAAACCTACCCTCAGATGATCTAACTTTCACTTTCTCACAGCTTGTGTCGGGTATTTGGACATGTTAAACACCTCCCAACTCTTTCTAGAGCACCCTTGGGTCACCAGATGTAGTAGCCTACTCAAGTGATGAGACACATCGTAGAGCCTAGAAATCTTTTGATGCCTATTTAAGTACTGGAGTGATTTGTTATTTCATGTCTGAATGGAGGTAAAAGGTATAAGGTACTCTATAAGATTAAAAATCAATAGGTATCTTAAATTAAATGTTACCGGTAAGGCTTACAAATTTTGTTTGAAAAAATGAAACTCCCTCATATTTTACACATTTTGTCACAATTTTGACATCAAAATAAATGGTTGGAAATATAAATTTATCCTTTCTCAAATAAAGTTCTTTAATAGGCTAGCAATTGAAAAGTGTAAAATAACTGAGGAACAATTTGGTTTTTTTTAAAGTTTTAGAAACTCTATTATCATAATAAATACTGCAGTGTTAGAATATTTATTACTTGTATTAGGCGGCACCTTCAATGGCCTGTGCCTGCCCATCACATCTTGATTGTTACTATAGTGTTCTCCCAACTAGTATATTGAACTAGTATATTGAACTAGTATATTGAACTAGTATATTGAACTAGTATATTGAACT
>CABFWB010009866.1:0-11311 GCA_902151455.1 Timema bartmani | reverse complement strand
GCAGCGCTAAAAAAAAGTTTAAAAAAAATAATGGCACTAACAACCTAAAGTGGCATCACGTAACATAATTTGAGAGCTAGGTTCAGGTTACAGACGTGTCCAGATGGACACTAACAATATGTGCATTTGTGCACAGAATGTCTACTTATGATGGAGCGTCTGTGATAGTGGATCATTTGAATGGCTTACAAAAAAAGGTTATGATGTTTGCCCAAATGCACTCTTTACTCAATGCTATGCCCAAACGTCAAACCTCATCTTGCAACAAAGTGTGACGAACATCAAAGACGGCAATATTTTTTTTCAAACCCTCAATGATCTGCATTTTTCTCAAAATCGTCCAAGAGAACAAGAGCTCTTCAAGAATTTATTTCCAAGAAGTTGCCAACTGTTGGTAGAGCTTCACTTCCAGATTAGAACATACAGTGAACGATCATCGGTTAGAGCTCATTGATCTTGTTTTTGAAAATTTCAGTGAATGTTCCGGAGAGTGTGATTCTGACACATTGGTTAAATTACAAGGCTCTATGGCTTTCCTACTTCAGTAGTTTCAAGATTATTTGCATGTAAAAATGTTTTACACAATTTACCCCAAACAATACATTTTGGTATTTTGTACTGCTGCAAGAAAATATAAGAGATAAAAAATGAACTTCAACGATCAAGGGATACTGCCTTTGATGAGCTTTAGTTTGCAACATTGGGAAGGAGGGGAGAAGAATTGGAATCACCTATAAATGAAAGGCGTCGTAGTTGTATAGAAAAAAAATGCATGTTATCAACTGTATTGTGAAATTATTGATAACATTAGTGTTCACATAGAAACCAGGTCTGCGGCTTTTTTTAAAAAAAAACTTGAGTAATTCCACCTTATTTATGAGCAAAAGTATACCAATTTCAAGAAAAATTTTCCGGAGGACCTCATCAATAAATTAAAAGACGTTCGTGGAGGAATGTTAGACTGTGTACGATTGAAGAGTGAGCATGTGGTACTTTAATGTTTGGATAAGTTCTACAGTAAGTTAGTTCATGAGTTACTGCAGTTCTTAGTTGAAAATTATCTCAGTTCAGGCTTTAAAGAAGTGTTCAAACTGGCAGAATTGATCATGACTATTCCAGCAACTATTGCTTCTGTTGAAAGATCGTTTTCAGCATTAAAGCAAATCCCAAGTTGCCAAAGATCTACATGAAGTCAAGATCGACTATCCAGTTTTAGACTATTGTTGAATGAAAATTAACTTTTGAACAAGGTTCGAATGAAGAATACATTTCACGATGCCGTCACAGAGGAGTTTGTGCAAAAGAAAAGAAGAATTAATCTGCTCTTCAAGGGAAACCTGTAAGTGGAAATACGCACTATTTAGTAAATATGTTTTCTTCCAGTTCAGTAATTATCGCTAAGAAATTGAATTTAGTTAGTTTTTCAATTAAGAGGAGAAGGAATTAAATAGGAGGAGTACATATTAATTTTAAGTAGCAGCACACTTGTCTCGCATTACCAGAATACGTCACTGGAAGGAATGCGCCAGAATTTACCTGAAGAAAAAGTAGAAAATTATACCCTAGTGATACCACCCCCAGTGCACGCTGCCAAAATCCCCCTTCCCGGTGTTGGTTCTTCATTTTTACATTTAAGAATGCTCTTCATTGTGGTTCAGGGTGGTACTTACACTAGCCACCCCAATTTCAATCTTCCACAACACTGATAAGTCATTTATTATTCTAGCTTTGGAAATTTTAAAACCCCTCATTTTACGAGCTCCCACCTATAAACAATGCTAATGTTGTTATTTTGAGTGTTTGCTCTACATTTCTGGCAAATTTAATTTTCTGTATCCCATAACAGGTTTTTCTACTTCTTCCAGAATTACATTTTGAAATTTAAAATGTTTAGACCTTTATGTTTATTTGGAATAATCCCAAAGCCCACTAGTATTTCAGTTCTCTGCTACACAGAAACGTAGTTTTTGTATTCATTTTTTGAAATTTTGACCCCCCACCACCCCCTTCTCCAGTCATTTCTACAATTCGTTCCATTTTTATTTTGCTATCTGAAGGAGTTTTTTTTAATATGCTTACCAAATTTAAATTTTCTACCAAACCTAAAAGTGATTTCTATATACCCTTCCCCCCCCCTTGTTACCCTATATTCCAGGGTCCCATGTAAAATTTTGAAATTCTTTTGGTTATTTTAAGTTTACTACCATACTAAAAATAAATTGTTTCTATTGAATTTGGAAATTTGAAGACCATCTCCCCAATCGCCCAATTACCACTAAGAAATTTCAAATTTTAAGATTAGTTTGGTTAGCTGGAGTTATACTTCTACCTTTCTGCCAAATTTAATTTTTCTATCACATCTTAAAGTGTTTTTTTTCTATACCCTCCCTTTCCCTATTGCCCAAATTTCTATTTATTTAAAATGTTTAGATTCTTATGGCAATTTAGCGTGGTCCCTTTTCTTTCCTTTCGAATTTTCTACCAACGCCGGGAAGTAGTTTATTCTATTAGCTTAGGAAATTTTAAGCCTCTCACCCCCACACACATTTCTCTAACTAGCACTAGGAAATTTTAATTTTTAAGACTTATTTGGTCATATCTCAATCTGTCCTTTCACCTGGCTTTAAAATTTTAATTTGCCAGCACATCCAAACGTATTGTTTCTGTTATTGCTCCGCTCTTCTATTTCCTGGGGCCCCATTTAAACATTTAAAGTCTTAATAATCATGTAACTATTTTGAGTGGTCCCTTTAGCTACCTGATAGATTTCAATTTTCAACAAAAGTGATAAATAGCTATTTCTATTAGTTTTGGTAGTTTTGAACCCCCTTCACAGTTCACACTCTTTTCTCCAAATCTCTCTTCTAAATTAAAAATTTCAAGATTTATTTGGTTATCTAAGGATTTCTCCCTACCTGTCTGCCATTTTTTATGCCTCATCTTTAAAGGGTTTTTTAACCATACACCCTTCTCTACACATTTTCTAAAGCCTCATTTTAAACTTTTCAATTTTTTTTATTTTTCTGGTTGTGTGAGGTAATTCCTCTACCTCCCAGCGAAATTTCAGCTTTCCGGCTTATCTCTAAGTGCCTTGTCTTTTTCTGGACACACACGCACTTACTTTCTGCTTATATATATAGATATATATATAATATGAATATTAGTAGAGTATAAGTACCTATTCGGGCTATACGTATTGTAACGTAGGGTGCGCGCAACCTGGGAGGGTCGCGGGTCGTTCACACGTTACCATGTGAACTACGAGTTCTTTTAAGGATAATGAAGTGGGGTGCTGATTAAATACGAATGAAAATGCACAAATATTTAAGGTTTTGGTTATTACAAATAAAACAATACATACACTGATAAGATACAATTGAATATGTCAATGAATTAAATAATAAGCGTGATATTTAAGTCTGTAAAATTACTAAGCTTTTTTAAAACGTAAAATAGAATTAAATTAAATAAGTAAACAAATAACTATAAAACCCATGATGACTATTCAAGTATTTAAAAATCACAAAAATATAAATTAAAAACCCAACCCACAATAACGATAAACGTCTACGTCACCCGTATATAGTCCAACTAAATCACCGCTGGTCCCCGCACACGACCAAATGGAATGGCCCGCGATAAACGAACGCTAGACTCGCTGACCCACTCGCTGGTCACGTTACCCACTCCCAGGCACGCTAGCCCGGACGCGCTGGTCCACCCACTTAGCTAGCCTGGAGCTCTCTCGCTATCGCCGACCGTGTATATATAGGGTCATAGTTAAGAGTCTGGAGTCCTCCATTTCTAGAATACTGAGCTAGAATAAAATGAACCTAGACTCTCCCAGACTTGAGCCTCTAATCCCCCAGTCATGAGAGACTGCTGCTGCCTACCTGCTAGACAAGGAGGGAGACAGAGAGAACAGAGAGCGCAGCCAGGGAAGACAACGAGAAGCGCACCAGTCCTACTGTAGGATACTAATCTTGTTACAGTATATATCCATTTTGTTAATGGAATGGGGTTGAGGAAGGTAGAATTTGAGAGGAAATGTACACGCATTTGAGTGGAGGAAAATTGGAAATACTGTCCACACCTATGTTGGTTTTAGGACTTTTCTTAAAAATAAATTTTATGTATAGCATATATAAATTATACAATAGCTCGGCCCTTATATAATATATACATATTAAGCTCAATAAACATACATGTACAACCAATTCCCGATCATCCGCTTTGTCATTTAACCGCGGCATCGCCAAAAGCAGGAGATATGTTTTTTTAAACGCCGCATCGATGGAGAATACAGGGCTACCGAATGTTGTACTGATTGAATCCCTAGGGAAGAGATAATGGGTTAGTCGTCCTTCCCCCCCCCTCCCTCCCCCCCATTACCACGGATAATCGGGCGGTAACTGTATCTAAAAAACACACTATAATCTGATGGAACACCGACTGAAAACAATTACTGTATGTAATAGAGCGTCAAGAAGTTAGTTAGGTGGACACTCATCTGTTAACATATAGTTGTGTCGGGGTGTGAATCCCGGCCGTGTGTACTGACTGTTTTACACTCTCCCTCCACACTAATCTGGATATATTCCCTCTAAATGCATCTTCCTCATTCGTACCCAACTAGCGTAGTTAGATGTGGATAGCCCCGCCATGTTGTTAGATGAGTGAACATACACATTAATAAAATACAAATGTTTAACTAAATATAAGACCCTCTTCTTATTACTTTACTATATGACTATTACGCACAAACCAGATTAGACCGGATATTAGATAGCGAACATGCCTTTATTTAAAATATATTATATTATTTTTGCACCGTATCGTAACACCTGGCTGGTCTTTAGTACTTTAATGGTGCGGGAAGGAGAATTTTAGATTAAAATACCCTCATTTACGTGGAGGAAGAATAAGACGCAATTGAGGGAGAAACACTCTCAGTACGTCCGACTAGGATACCTGGCGGTAGTGTCTGAATGCTGGAGATGGAGGTGAAGGGGTCTTGGTGTAACATACGCATAATCGAGTTTTCAAAGTCAAGCACGTCCGTTATGTTTTCAGGAAGTGCTAATGGAACCCTACTTCCTCCCTACATTATATATAGGGCAGGAAATTTTTACGATTCATGGACTGAAAGTGGCCCTAAGGGTGCTGTCTATAATAGGTCAAGGAATGGGTGGTTTACCTTCGAAATTTTCGAGGATTGGTTTGAGAAGATAGCATTGCCATTCTTCAATAAGTTCGACAAAGATGCTAATAAGGTGTTGATAGGGGACAACCTTTCAAGCCACATTTCGCCACATATTATTGACAAATGTAAGCGCAACAATATCAAGTTTATGCTGCTCCCCCCGAAAAGTACGCACTATACTCAACCTTTAGATGTGGCTTTTTTCAGGCCCTTAAAGATAAAGTGGCGTTAGAGACTAAACGAATGGAAAAAGAAAAATCGTGGCACTGTGCCTAAACACAGGTTTCCTCGACTCTTAAAAAAGTGTATTGATGACTCAGGAGGAAGAGTGGCTTCAGAGCAGCAGCAGGGATTGTGCCTTTAGATCGACAGCAACTAGTGAAGAGGCTTCCTGATGATCTATCTTGATTCTAGTAACAACTGGGTTCAATCATTTGAAACCTATCTGCAGGAGAGTAGAAAGAAGGAGACAGAACCCATCAAGAGCAGAAAAAGAAAATTAAATGCTCCAGCTAGAAAAGGATTGAAAAAATTGACACTTTGGAAGTAGAAGCGAGTAACGTCGAGGCTCAAGCAAGAACTTCCAAATGGCCCTGAAGAGAGCAATTTAAAAAAGACCACTTCAAAAAGGGCTAGAAAAAATTATTCAGGTTCAAGTGAAGAGGATGAAGGCGACTTTTCAGTTCAAGATTCAGATTCAGACTTTACATTAAGTGATTTCAATTATGTAAATTTTGAGGTAGAATCTGTTACAGAAAAAAAGCCAGATAAGCCAAAGAAAACGTCAGTTCAAATAGAGGATTTCAAACCGGATGTATAAGTCATTGTCAAACTTATCTTCAATGAAAACACAATAAAAGAAGTTACAAAACAGTTATGTGCCATTGTACTTGACACTGAACCCAAGGAAGATAAACAAAAGGTAAGTTTTTTTTTGGAAGTGTGTTCCCGGTTGTGGATGATGAGATGGATGTGAATAAAGCAGACATTGTCACTACTGTACAGCCTGTAACAATCAATAGTTACTTTTCCATTTGAACTTGTTAACTAAACTTAAATGTGGATAGACCCAAGTTTTACAACAATTAGTTAGTCTCGAATGTAAATGGTCTTGAACTGGCAGATGTCTTGAATTGAAAAGTGGCCTAAGTAACCCCGAATGACGGTGCTTATTTTTTTTTCTATGGTAAGTTTTTTGAAGTTGATAAATTTAATTTGGCCAAAATGTTATAATAAACATTTACCATCCGTTTATCACTTTTTTCCTCTATTTTTAATGAACTAAATCCACAAGGAAAAACACAATGAGAACATGCTGTTCGACTTCGATTAAATTCTACCTCAATTTAATGTCAATTTTATTAATACAAATTAACAGTAAGAATAAAATACAAAAGGCTCCTAGCCCGCAACACAAAATATAATGTGGTGAAGTTCGGTATTAAACCAATGGTGTCAGAATGACGAGAGCGGTTTCTTCCTCTACCCCCGCCCGCACAGGCGCGCCTAGCGGGCGACAAACCTAACAACGTGAGGGAGGAAGTACTGCAATCTATTAAGAGGATCAAGTTTGTTAGAAATGGTGGCCAGTAAATAACGCTAATAAAACATTATTTTTACTGTGTATAACCAGTTAGATGTGTATTTTTCGTTCGTCAAGTTGTCATTGCTATTAGTGTCAATCAAATGAACACAGAGAACGTGTATTTTATCTTGAATGAATCTCAGAGTCCAAGCAAAAACAGCCCAATAAAAGGATAGAAAATATTTTTATTTAGCTATGAGTCAATTTAAATGATTAAAAAGTCACAGATAATCATTTGACATGTCTCAAGCAATTGTCATCCTCTATGTAACTAAATTTATATATTTACTATTAGAAAGCTAGTTACAACTATTAAAGAACATTTTGTAATGTAACGTCTCATACTGTGTAAACTGTTGTACATTTGATCTTAACTCAAAGTAATATTGAAAGTGCGCCCTTATTGCTGAATGACCAGTGCAATGATATTCAATGGATAAGGAGAATTGATAAATGTTGAAGTCCAGATCATGCCAAAAATTATAACTTTTATATAAAGATAAGAGTTTCAAAGTGGAGAGTTCAATGCGCTGGGGTATTACACTTTCTCTAAAATCACCGTTCTTCAATGACAAACGTTAGGTTCAACGACAAAATTCCTTTCCTCGACTTTCCGGAGGATAAACGATTTCTTTGCGATGGGACTAGTCAATAAATCATGGTTATATCATATGTAATCAAAGTTATAAAATACGGTAATGAACTGAACTACACACAGCTAGACAAATCTTCAGAAAATTAACAATGATGCGAAACACTCGTTGCTGGCCATGATGTGCGCCGTTGTCAGGATTTACTTAGCAACTGTCTTTAGTAAATCATTTTTGTTTAATCCATATTAATTGCATCAATCTAGTTAACAAATCGCGGATGAAACTAGTCCGGATAGGCCTACATAACTCTTTATTTCGGGGAGACACCAACAGTACAATTACTGCCGCTGTGTAGCGTTAGTTGTACTATCCTAGTTTAAGTTAGCTGTAAGTCGTGTGCTATTTTTCACTAAATACACTTTAAATATTGTATCATAGCGTATAGAAATGAGAAATTGTGGACACTTGCCTTTACATGCAATACGAATAGCAAGTTTCAAACGTTCTTTTAAAAAAATCACTTTTCTAATTCATTATTTCCACTTAATATAGCCTACATTGTTGCCAAATAAATGTTTTAATCTTAATAATATGCTCTAAAATGAATTTAACCGGTTATTTCAGCATTAATCAAATTGTAGCCAGCATTTAAGGGAATACGGGCCTGCCAGCCTAGCCTGGTCAGCAACCTAGTCTGGTCAGCAACTTAGACTGAACAGCAGCCTAGTCTGGTCAGTAACTTAGACTGAACAGCCTAGACTGGTCAGCAACTTAGACTGAACAGCCTAGATTTGTCAGCAACTTAGACTGAACAGCAGCCTAGACTGGTCAGCAACTTAGACTTGAACAGCAGCCTAGACTGGTCAGCAACTTAGACTGAACAGCAGCCTAGACTGGTCAGCAACCTTCTCAGGTCTGGTTACAGCTAATGGAACAGTTGAAATTGAAGCCTCAAACTTGTGTACGGGAGGTTGGTTTTTCCAAGTGATTCTGAACTCTCCTTTCATGCACATTCTCGTACATATTTTCTTAAGTCTGCCTTCCTCAATATATAACACTACACCTGAATAAGTTAAAAATAAATGGCAATCTTTACAAGTAAATATAATATTTTCATTGAATTTGGGAAATTAAATTACAGTAGAATCTCGATAATCCTATAGTAATTATTTATTTTAATTGAATGTTTTTTAGGCATCATATGGAAAAGAAAGAATGAAATAAAATTCTAATCAAGGCATAAGAACCTCAGAGCAAGCAATTCTTCTTCTTTTCTCCACAGTGTTCATTCTTTGAAGATGAAATAAAAGTGCGCTGGACGGCCGAAACGTTTGGGCTGGTTATTGTTTCTGTTTGTTCGTGTGTGTTCGTGATCGTTCGGGTTTGTCCCTTGCACAAACACTCAAGGTCTAATGGGTGTACCATCACATGAGTAACCTTAAGTCTTTACACAAACTAAAGTTTGAAAACTCTACCGGTATTTTTGAAAATATCCCTTTCAGCTGGATGGATTCACACATCCCCGGTTTATGAATTTAAACTTTTTTTCTGTGTAAAATTATGGGTACATATAGGCCTACTTTAAAATATAAACATATCATTCTAGTTGCATAATTGTACCTAAATTAATTAAATAACTACCTTAGGATTAAATGTTATTAACACTTTAAAAGGTTCACAACTCTAAGAGTATAGTTGGCTAACACTAATTTTGGTTTTTTCCAACAGCTCAAAAAACTACTCCAAATGGTTCTGTATTCATCCGCCTAGCAAATGGAATTGGTCACGTTCACGATATTAAAGTTGTCAAATCACGTGAAACTGCCTGAAGAGGTCACCAAACTGCTGTAAAGAATCTAAGCGATGCTGCACCTGGTCGTCAAGCTCGATTCGTCTAATTTTGCTGTAACGGGGAGGTCTGGGTTTGAATCCCAGTCGGATGGTTTTCTCTCGAATCCACCCCTAGCAATTGTAGCGTATAGCTCGTGAGATAGTATTGTAACCATGAGAGTAGATAACTTGGTTCTCTCACGATATATTGGAAAGTGTTTCTTGACATACAAAATACACGACTAGAACTAATAACAATAGTTTTGTGAGGTCAGGGTTTAAAACCTGCCCAGGTTTAGTAAGGTTGGTTTTTAATCAAATATTTCACTTCCCCACCACGTCTTAGTGCCCGTCTGGGCTTTACGTATACATTAATTACGCTAATGGAATAAGGATGATGATGGTATAATTTTATAGGAAATGTATCTACATTTGCATGGAGGTAGAAAGACATAGTTAACCTTTTTACAGTTTAAATTATGAACTAATAAATCTCAGCGTGGTCACGTGTCTCCCACAAAACGAACGTACGTCACATGAAACGCAACAAAATTATGTAACCGTCAGAATATTTTTACTAAAACAAACAAGTTATGGAAATGAAGTTGGACAAATACTTAGCTTGTAGTCTATTGAGTACTATTGTCTATCGTGGTCTCTGCATCAAACTAAACAAGATGAATCAGTAAGAGTGTGCTCAGACAACGGGGATACGATTGATTTAAATTCTATAAAAGGCCACAACTTGAGAACACATTTTATCACTCATTTTTATGAACAATTATTATGTGATTATTTCTTCCTACTCTTTAAAGCAGGTGTTTGTATAGGTCTAAGTAAAAAAGAAGATTTAGCAAAGGCGAATATAATCTTTTATCAGTAAGGCTCGGATGTTTATGACCTTAAAAATAGCGAAAAAAGCCCTTCAAAACACCTATGTATAACCTAAAGTTTGATAAATAAGCCTCAAATCAAGGAAGTAACATGAAATTAAAGAAATTATCCGACAAATGTTTAATTATTGATTAGGGTACCTTCACTTCACATACATTACAGAATCATCGATCCAAAATACTGTCCACCGAATTGTTTGACAAAACCTTTCAACTTGACAATATTTAATTCCCTAACTTTGGGGCTGAACAGATATCGCACTAAAAGAGTAAATCACGAGCTCACAGAAACAGCAAGTAGAAGTTATCAGGAATAGTGAATCTGTTCTGAGCAAGAAACATCAGATTTGATTCTTACATACAATTAATCTGGTCGTAAAATATTTACGCAACAATAACATTAATATCAAATGCGATGTATGTAGTGTGTTTGATATAAATTAGAAATATACAGTTATTTAAGTAATTTTAATCGAAATATGACTTTATGCTGCCAAAATTGTGGAAATATGACCTAAAATTGAAACGTGTTCAAAATATGCACTTAGGCTATTTGCAAAATCAAATGTGAATATTTGGAGTCAGGGTAGCATAAAAAAATGTTCCATCAAATATTAAATTTGAGGCGAAACTAAAAAATATGATGTGTCTAATATCCGAGCCCTATTTAGGCCTATCATTGATAATTTAGATCTTATTTGTGTAGCGATATAAAACTATGGTCAATCAATAATTAAGGGTAGGGAGGACTAGCAATAAATAACATCCAACACCTTTAAAAATCAATCATCTTCAAAATATAAATGTAAATTCACAACTAGACCCATGAATTTAGACCGTCAAAGCTCTAACACTTGACTCCTAAATTCAGACCTCAACGAATTAGACCCCTTTATTCAGACCTCAACGGATCAGACCCCTTTATTCAGACCTCCACGAACCAGACCCCTATATTCAGACCTTCACGGATCAGACCCCTTTATTCAGACCTCCACGAATCAGACCCCTATATTTAGACCTTCACGGATCAGACCCGTTTATTCAGACCTCCACGAATCAGACCCCTTTATTCAGACCTCCATGAATCAGACCTACACGGATCAGACCCCTTTATTCATACCTCCACGAATCAGACCCCTATATTCTGCCCTGGATTATCTTCCTCTAAATTCCTCGCACAAACTGCTATGGCTATTTCTCCTGAACA
>CABFWB010009865.1:0-11311 GCA_902151455.1 Timema bartmani | reverse complement strand
ACAAATTTTCGATTGGCTCGGCTATATCTAATTCTGTCTCCTTCTCTGACAAGCGCCTCTCTCTCACAATGCACTCTGAATAAGTACATCAAACTATTGTAGGAATCTCCAGTTGCCAAAAAACGGAGAGTGATTGCCAATCTTTTAGTATTTGGTATAACTTTCCTCATATTCGATTTTTTTTTTATTCTTGGGCCAATTATATTCAATAACAGCTCAAAATCATTTTTAGATATTCCTGTAAAATTTTTTAAATGTTTTCTAATGTTTACTCCAGGGTTAGTTAATTATTTTATCACGTTTGCTTGAAAAAGGACGCCTCGCAATTTCTCGTGTTTTTTTTCTCCTAAAACTTTATAAATACTGCAGAAACAAGTATATTATCCATGGTGTGTTGTTTTGGCTTGGCCAGTCCGTCACATATTGCCAAGAGTTTGTCGCAGTGTAAACAGTCAATAATACGGTAATGTGTGGCTGCAAACATTGCTCAGTAATCCTGGACGAAAACAATGCACAGCCACGATCTGCAATATTACAGAGCAATAAGTTTGGGAAATATTTTCGGCAATGTGCAATTTTAATTGCCCGTTTAAAAGTACTTTTTAGCAGAAAAGCCATACCATAGGTAAAAGAGAGCGAGGACAGAGCAGAAATAGGCCCATTGAGGCTCTTATTCATGAAAAGGTAAAAACCAACATACCAGGCAGCAAAGGTGAAGAAAGTTGGGGCTCCACAAATACATATAAAATCTAATGTTTAAGTGTTTTACTCTAACTACAGTTTTAATTGTATATGTCATCAAGCAAATATTAGTTAATGCATTTTTTAATATTCACCTTCAAGATACACCTTATAAAACTTCCTAATGTAAAATTAGCTCTGTCAACATTTTTTGGAATGAGCTGAGTAAGTGGGGGTCCGAGAAAATGAGGCAAATATTGTTGTTATCACCTGTAAGATCCTACTTGAGGAATCACCCTAAGAGCAGCTAAAATAACTGTCAGAGGTTGAGTTTGTAGCTGATGTAGGTAGCTTTACTACCCTTCCCTCTCCCATTATCACAACATACATTCTTACTCAAAACATTATTTGATAGCTAAGCAAAGTTTGAAAGAAAGAACGTGGTTGAGGATGTCCGGACCCCCCTAGAAAAATGAGATTTCTACGCCCTTGCTTGGAGGTTATAGGGAGTACTATAAAATTAACCTATTATACTCGTAATAATATGAAATGTATATTATATAGTTAACCTTCGAGTTTACAGACTTCGGATTTAACGGGCAAAAACGGTCATTTGTGATTTTATTGGCAGTGGTTGACAAGTCCGTAAATTCCGGGGATTTGTAGCAGCGAAAGGGCATAGCTCACCTTTTAATTGTCCCCGTCTAATAATAATGCTCTCAAAGCAGGTTTCATCTGGTTTCAAAAATGTGCAATGATATTTTCAAACGTTTTTTTTAACGGTGAAGAAGAAATCAAATGCCAAAACTGTACTGTTCTTTTAAATGTATAATTAATATTACTTTACATACTTCGTTGTAATAAAAATGCATTGTTGACGAAATTAACAAATAGTTACGTGTATATTTCGGCCCACTAACATTTCAGCCCGATATTACTGACAGTCTTTCCCCCAATTAGTCGATAAAATTAAGGACTTACTGTATATCTCAACTGCCTTTGTTTTACGATCAAGAAAAGAAAAGGCGAAATCTGTTCCATGGCAATCAATTTTTAATGCATCTAAAAAGTGATATAACTATTTGAACATATTTTGAAAATTACATATTAATAATCTTATCCACTGAAGACCCAGCAAAATGGAAAATAATGTAATCAAAATTGTCCGTTTTTCTCTGCCTTGTTTGTTCCAGGATCTGAAAGCGCAGTACAGTGCAATTGTGCCCCTGCGGTGTCTACTCCTGAAGCATCACAAACCGGACAAGTGGAAGCTACTCTGCACCATGGAGTCACACAACGAGGTTCGCAGGAAGCTTCCAAACATATGGCAGAACAACCAGAGTTCTGTGGTGGACCGCATCAGAGAGCTGTGGGGAGTCCGTCAATATTCCGAGGAGGAAATCCACACCGTGTGCGGCGTCCTCGAGGTGAGACCCACACACACACACACACACACTGTATTGTTAGTGCTTGTACATTTAACAGCAAATTGAAATTATTATATTGAATAAATGCATACTGTATATATTATTTAATCGGATATTTAAATATAGAGTCAAATAGCCGAAGCTATTATTTATGTTTTTAGTGAGGGTAACTCCATCTAGGTATCATATTCTGAAAATTTAAAAACGACACCTGGACACGGGAATCGAAACCAGGACCGTTGGCTTAGTATGCCTATACTCTTACCACTGAGCTATTCAGGAATCGTCCCGTGCCCAGGGTCATTCTTCACACATATTTTAAGACAGAGTCTATGATGGACGTGCGGAAATCTTCGGCTACAAATGTGCGATGTTATTAAGATCATGAGCTATCAGATAACGCAGCCACCTTCGACTCAGTATTTGGCTTAATGCTGCCACTTGTACAATTATTATAATTGTAAGGGATTGCATATTAAGTTTCAAGTAGCCAAAGCTCTTATTTATGCTTTTAGTGAGGATTACTCCATCTTGCTTTCAATGTTTAGTAATATTTGTTAGTAATTTTAAAACTATACACTTAATAGGTACTAAATACAATTTATTTCTCCAGAGCTAAAAACAATACTGATTGGTTATAAACACGATTCTAACTAAGCTCTTTATCTATGACTCTTAAATACATGTTCGTTTAAAAGATTATACTTTGATATTTCTGAAATTTTGCTTAAAACACTCAACATGTTAAAATTATCATTATTTGCCTCAGTTACTTCAATGAAATTGACTAATGTGTCCATTACAGCTTGAGCTTGGGAGATTTTCAGCATTGATTTTTTTTCACTTTCACTTTTCATTATATCATCGTCTTTGTTGAGCAAAGCATCTTCAATGTCACTCCAAAGGAATGGCAATAGTTAACAAATTGTCATTGATTTTTACAAATTCATTGAAGTTATTATTAAAACTTAAATCATTGCTAGGTTGCAAACATTCAGATAATGGTAATTTTCCTTCATTTCCATAATCTTTGTCTACAATTGAAATGTCTATTGAATTTAATTTTGATTTATTTAACTAATTCAATATGGTTGTAGAAGTAACATAGTTCCATGCATTATTGAATAAACTTATAGAAAATAATAGTGATATAGACTCATTAAATATTTTGTTTTCTCTTTAACTGACTAGATGTAGAAACATAAATATTTTATAAAATCCCTTCAAACTCTTGATTATAGGTACTGTTGTGTATTAGTTGTAAAATGGATGTTACGTTGGGAGGCAGAAACACAAGCTTAAAATTGGAAAAAATTTAAATCTGGTAATGAGCAGGACAGTTATGAACTAACAATAAAATATTTTTCTTCTTTTTGAATAGCTCCTTATTCCAATCATTTACCTACATACTGTTAAAAAATCTATGAAGTCATTTAGATGCTGTATTCCACAGAAAGTTTTCTTATGTTTTTGAAACACCGAGGTCTTAACAATTTTTCTATAACCAAGTTTTTTTTATTGGTTCCTGTCATATTTGCACATTCAAGCGCCATCAAGAGAGTCTTTGATTATTTTATTTTTTCCACCAACACATTTTTACCCTTGTAATTTAAATATATTGCCAGGTGTTAGATTGTAGAAAAAGTCTTGTTTGGTCGGCATTGTAAATGTCTTAATCATTGAAATACTACCCAATTTCTATACAAACTCAGTAAATCCAACCATTTGTCATTTGCAACTCGAGATTCTAAGCCTATTTATGCATTAACAATATTTTGTCGGTTTTTAAATCTATTCAGCCAACTGTTGTTACATGCAAAATCATCATGTCCAAATTGTTTAGCAAATGTTTACTTTGAATCTTCATGACTGGACCATCTATTGAAAGTTCAGCAATTCTTTGTGTAGTGAACCATTGTAGCAATACTTCATTGATGTTTGTAAGCTCAAATTTTCTTTTTTTTAGGTTATGTTGTTATCCAGTATCAATTTGTAAACATCTTTATTCTTCCTCTTGTTGATATTGCTGATGAGGATGGATAAAATTTTTGACACCCTTAACATTTCTCGCACCACATTCTAACTTGCATATAATTTTGACTTATTAGTGAATTGAGACAATTTCTTTTGTTAGTAAACAGGTTTCCGATGGAAGGGTTTGTTTCTATATGATTTTACAATCATTGTGGCAGTGTTTGGGTTAAGTGGGAGAGCGAAGCTGGAGGATAGACACTGAAAAGGTAGGTGAGGGGAGACGGCCCTCAAGGAATTCTTGGAATATACAAAAATGAAAGGGGTAACTTATCTTTTATGAACAACTACCTCAGATTATAGGCATGTCAATATATCCAGTGCTTGATATATAAGTGAGAAATTTTATAGAAAGGCATGTAAATTAAAATCAATATGGCTCTTTGCTCATTAAATCTGTGATCTCATAATATCCGTTTTTGTTATAAACAAATTAGACTATATATATATATATTGGGTGTGGGATATTGATATAATAATTCATTTATTGTTCTTCAAGCTTAATATTTTAATTTATTTTATTTTCAACACAGTTAACTTGATGATTTAAACGTTTAATTCCAATGCAGTTAACTTGATTATTCAAATAATATTGTGTATACATTGGAAATATTAAATTTTTATAAACCTTAGAGTCAAATATTTTAGTGGAAGGGAAAGTAAATTGAAGTAAAACTTGAAATTACTAAAGGTTTTGCTTGCTAGTATTCCAGAAACTTTAATTCTAAATGCTGAGGCTAAAAATAATGATACAAGGTTTACTTAATTTTTCTGAAGAGCTTCCAAGACTTGTGTGAATTAATAAATTATTCATTTTCTTGATTTTTAATTCAGTAACAATCTAGTCCCCCTCCCGCCCCCATTAAAAAAATATCAATCAAAATAAAACTACTTGTGTAAATTGTCAATAAGGGGGATTTTGACTTTTGATGTGGATGAATCCATCAACACTTGTGTTGTCAATGTATTTTATTCAACATAACAAATGCAATTTTAAGGAACTCGTGTTTCCTTGTAGGTGAATGCGTTCGAGGTGGGTCAACATGGTGTGAGCGTACGAGCACTCTACCCCACCGCCTTCTATTTGGCCCACAGTTGTGTTCCTAACACCAGTCACACGGATGATGACAACTACAAGCTGACAGTCCGCTGCTCCTCGCAAATCAAGAAAGGAGACACTATCACGCTAAGCTACGCTTACACGTTGCAGGTAGAACTGCCTACTGTACAATAACCAAGGTTCATTCAAGTTTGTTTCTTTTATCTTTCTCTAAGCTGTGGAAATATATTGTTGATACAAAATGGCTTAACTCTTCACTATTGGTACTCAAAAACAGGAATTATTCGCGTTGATGGTGCATCTGGTCTAAGTATAAGCTCATTTAGTATGGTGTGCCAGTGATGGGGAGGTAAGGGTTTGAATCCCAGCCAGGTACACTGAGGGTGGATTTTCCTAAATGGTTTAACATTTATTCAAATCCAGGTACATTTATTCTTGCTCCTCATCTCATCTATCCCATTAACATGATTAATATAGTGACGGAATAGAACAAGTTATTATTAGTTACCTACAAACCAAAATGGCAGGGGAGAGATGGTGTCTAGCCAGTATAATAATCTGAATACTATTAGACTATACACTATTATATTTTGCAACTCTTGAAAAAGTCTTTCTTATTTGGTTAGAACCTTCACTTTTTAATAATAAAATTACTCAACACTTATGGGAAAAGTCTTGAACAATCATGTAGAGCAGAGGTTCTCAAACCTTTTGGGTATGCGACTCCCTTGACCTCTTGAAATTTTTATGATGCCTACCCTGAGCCAAATAATATTACGTGTGTGGCATATGTTATGCATATGAAACGCTTTATGCATATGTTAGTTTTTGTTTTTTTACATAAGACTTAAAAATTACTAAAACAGTAACATAAACTTTTATAAAAGCATTTTAAAATTAAATTTAATATTTAAATTTAAAGAATTNTGTTCTTATGTGGAGTGGTGATGATACAATGTACATTATTCCGTTCAGAAATCTTACGAGTTTATAGAAAGAGAGAGAAAGTCTGTGCGGTGTGCCGTACCATTTATTTACATGAGACTTAAAAATTAGTAGAACAGTAACATAAACTTTTATAAAATCATTTTAAAATTTAATTTAATATTGATATTTAAAGAATTTTAAAAAAACTTTACAAAACTTAGGTAAAAAAAGTAATGTATATGAAATTACTTTTATAAAACAGTCAGTCAGTTTTAACCTAATTCTTCTTAATGGAATGGATGGGCTTGTTTCTTCTTGCACAATTCATTTAAACTTGGTCAAAATATTGGAAATGGAAATACCCATCTCTTTCTCAATATTAACTCTTGCACTGTACTTGGATTTGATAACTGCCACTGCTGAAAATCCAGCCTCACACAAATAGGAAGTTGCAAACGGGATTAATATTTGTAGAGCACTGTTGCTTATTGCAGGATATTCCTGCTTCACCAGGCTCCAAAATTCAGGCAGTGACACAGAAATAAACTTCGCTTTCATTGTGGAATTTGATAAAAGATAAATAAATTGCTCCTTTTCTGCAGTAGTGAAATTTGATGGGGACTCGGCGTTGAAGGGATCTCTGACCCATCGTTACTGTTCAACCACATCTTCTGGAAAATATTTTCCGAATTGAACCTGGAGTTGAGACAAATGCTCAAGAAACACATGTTTCACTTCCTCATTCAAATGAACTTAATTTTCTTCCATAAAATTATACAGCAGAGGGAAGCAGTCAGTTTTACCTTAATCTATTTTACTCTTCCAGAGTAGTAAATTTTTTTTGAAGTCCAACATTTTATCTAAAAGTTGCAGGATGTGGGTTTCATAACCCTGCAGGGATATATTCAACGATTTCAGTGTTTCAAAAATGTTAGAAAGATATGCCAACTTCAAAAGAAAGTTATTACATCAAGTAAATTTGCAGCACTTGCGTGATTTTCTTCAAGCAGGTATGAATACAGTTCCTCTCCTCAGTTTATATACCCCTGCCAGAACATTCCCATGGGATAGCCAGCGAGAGTTGAAATAGTAGAACAAAGAAGTGTGCTGAGCCCCCATATCAATACACATATTTGAAAAAATCTGGCCTTTACTGGTCGTGTTTTGATGAAGATCAGCATTGTCATCTGTTTCTAAAACCTCATTTAGAACAGCATTTACATGCTAGGATGCGAGTGCTTCCCTATGAATAATGCAGAGCGTCCACACAGCATCAGGCGCTTTGTTCCTTATGAGAGCTTTTAGTCCGCCATAATGATCTGACATTGATCGACCTCCATCGGTACACACACCGGCTTTTGTACCTAATGTAATAGATTGGCAGAATAACAGATCCTCGACAATTTTTTGTCTGCACCTATGAGCCACACATAACAAATCAAATGGGCATCATTGTTGATGTCAGTTGCTTCACTCAATTGAAAAGTGAAATTCTTGTCTTTAATTATTTTATCAACTGCTCGTTTATATTATCAACCATATCATGCATTCTAAGACTGATCATATTATTTGACAAAGTTATGATTAAGAGTTGCTTAGCAGCAGACTCCTCAATCATAGCCGATACCATATCCACAGCATCTGGTAAAATCTGTTCTTCTGCAATAGTATGGTGTTTTTTTTGCATTGCGCAATGTGGTATGCAACTTTGTACAGTGGAAGAAGAGCTTTGGTGGGGATTGTAGCTTGTTTAGAAAAAGTAGCTTTCTGTTCATTCATTTCTTTTAACTTACGGGGAAAATAATCACGGGATTTACTTAGCAAGACACTGTGAAATGAACTGTTTCCAAATGACATTTCAATTTACTGGGCAGCATACTGTCAACAGCCACCACTTTCAGGCAAACGAAACATTGAGGATGCTTCTTGATTATCCACACTCGTGTTTGTGAAACTGTAATCCAAGTAACTCTCATAATATTTCCTATATTTCCTTTTTTGTTCTTCCACTTCAAGTTTTTTATTAATATTGATTTATAATCCATTATGATAAAAGTGCACACAAAAACGAACCCATGCCTATTATACCACCACTATAAAAATTTCAAATACTAACATCACTATGCAAGTTGATAGTTAACCTAGGGTCCTAAGCACATGCGCCCCTACTACCGCCACTCCCACCCAGGCTAGAGTCAGGTGAGCAATTGACTTTGAGCACTACCTAGCGGAAATTTACAATACAATGACTGCTGTAGTAACTTCATATTCCGCTAGCGATAGTGCATGATTAATAAACGCTGCACATTTAGTTAAGTGTCTCTGGCAGGTTCCCTACGCGAGGTATGCAGCTCCCCTAGCCGATACTGGCACCTCCCAGTTTAGGAACCTCTGATGTAGAGTCTGTTCACCATAGCTTTTTACCTGAATGACAGTTGAAAAATCATGTTTTGGGTTGTCAACACTTGTCAGAGATTACTGTTTTATTATTAATGAAGTTTTTCTGATTATGTGTTATATTTTACATTAAAAATAACGTAAACTAAAGTTTTCTCACATTATTCCATTACTTTTAGTAATTTCTTTTTATCCTTTCCGTAACAATATTTTAAAGATTGGAATATTGTATATGATGTGTAATATAGTGCATATATTAANTGCTGTAGTAACTTCATATTCCGCTAGCGATAGTGCATGATTATTAAACGCTTGTTGTAAATGACTTGTTTGTGCCATGATCAATCACATGGTTGAAGTTTGTTGGTCGCCATTTTGAAGCTGTATTTGTTGGCGCTTTTGTGAAAGTGCTGTGAATAATATTTTTTAAGTGGAATGAAATGATAAATAAGCTTTATGCCCGACCTCAAATAAATATAAATAATATTGCATCAATTACTGTGGTTAGCTATCACATTCATACATTCCCATCTATTTTCATTACAGTTATCCAAAGTGACAGATGTCAGCTGTTGGGGTAGGGCTACATTAGGGACTATTTCTAGTAATTTTCTGAGTTGTCGTCCAAGGAAACTCGGCTGATGAATGTACTTTAAATTTGATTAAGTGAAATAGCCTTTTGATAGACTAATCTCATTTACATGTTCTATTTCAACTTAATTTGTTTCTAAAAACTTTCATGCACATGACATTTCATGCTTTACTGCTTGATATATATATTTTTTCAGGGAACTTTGAAGCGACGAGAACACTTAAAAGAGAGTAAGTTTTTTGACTGCTGCTGTCCCCGGTGCAAGGATCCCACAGAATTGGCCACATATGCCGGCGCACTAAAATGCCCCAAGTGTGATGCTGGCTACGTAATTTCATCAGAGCCACTGGAACGAGCTGCCTCATGGCGGTGCAGTCAGTGCTCCAACTACACAGTCACTGCACATTCGGTCATGTTGCTACTAGAAAAGTGAGATATTATCCTCATTCTACATATATTATTTATTATTATTAGCACCGCGTCTTACTACCCGTTCGGGTTATACGCACTTACGCTAATGTGTAATGGTAGGGTGATTGTGAGATGAAATGGAGGACCTACAGTTTAACGTGGAATCCGAACCACGGTGGAGGCCTGGCATTCCTCACATTCACAAGTTGTGATTAATAAACGTCTTGTCAGAGGTGAAGGAAGGGTTTGGCAATCAGATAAATTTGTGCTGGGACCGAGGATTGAACCCCGGACCCCCAGCACATTCTACATAGAGACGGTTAAAAATACGAATGGTTTATTAGTAATTTAATTGTGATAGGAGTGGTGCAAAATTAATGTTGAAATAATAGTTCTATTACTCAAACTGCAAACAATGCCATTGCCTCTACCTAAAACAACCAGCATTTGTTTGCGGTTGTTTTGTTATTTGAACCAATTTAGTTTTATAAACAATAAGACAGGATGGGCATGCACCATACATGACCTATATTGTTCTGTGACCATAAAATAATTTAATTACAGTGTGAAAGCCTGAAAGGAGGTATTCTTACCATGACATATTACATTGTGGTCATTTCTTATAAACTACATAATAGAAGCAAGAAAGTTAAGTTTGTTAACTTTTATGGTAAACAGAAGGTGCATGTTGCTCCTAATGATGCGTGCTCTAGTATTGATAAGTATATTGTTGAAATAATAGATTCAAACACTTTTTTACACAAACTTGTGTTTTTCAAAAGCAATAAACACTGGCATACAATTTTTTTAGTGTTAAATTCCATTTTGCTCCATTTTTGAAAATTATCATGTCTACAAATCCTTAAAATATATTAAATGAAATGAACAAATCTTATTCACTATTGTTCATGAATTAATACTGGTGTAGATATATCATTAAATGGTTGCCAATGTTCCACATAAGATAGCAGTAGGTCTAAAGTTTCAACATTATCATATTAAATATAACCATTTAATATATTTTTGAAACATATTTTAAAGTTTAGTAAGGGGATAGTATATTATTTCTGAATCAATCAACATGTTATGAAAAGATTTAAAAATTATTAAAGGTGTCAAAGAGAGATTTATTAAATACTAAAAGAGCTTGGAAAATATACATAAAACATTATTAAATTCTATATCGTAAAGAATAATGATAAAATCCTTATCATAAGGTGAGCCTTTGTAAAAATACAACAAAACAGATTAAAATTAAGACATATTACATACATTTAGAATTAATCAGGATCATGAACACCAGTGAAATTTATTATTATTATTATTACCATCATTATAATAATAATAATAATAATAATAATAATAATAATAATATACTTATCTTTTCAATTTCTTATTAATTCAATTTTTATCAATTTACAAAACTTTTATGGCACACAAGTTTCCCTTATTCTTTCTGCTTCAGTTAAGTAACTTTAGGTTATAATATAATAATTATAATAATTAATATACATCATCGACAGTTCTTAGTATCATTAAAATATTAAGTGAATAATAAACTGAATTGTGGCTGATGTATATTTATATTATATAAACACTTAATTGAAGCAGAAAGAATAAGTTGTGTTATATAAGTTTTGTAAATTGGTAAAAAGTGAATTAATTAGAAATTGAAAAGATTAATAAAGGTAAAGAAGTTGGAGTTTACAGATTGACAATAATTCTTTAGTAGTTCACCTTGTGTTGAGACGCTTCGTGAGCAGCCAACATTTGACAACATAATTC
>CABFWB010009864.1:0-11312 GCA_902151455.1 Timema bartmani | reverse complement strand
CTAATAATAAATATTTGTAGAGCGGGTTCGCGGAGACAGAACTCAAATGGACCTGTGTACTGTCCATTTGTTTTATGTTGATCCTATCGGCTCCTCTGAAATTATTGTCCTTTTTTTATCTTTTGAATTTTCTACAAAAGATATTGTTTTTGTTGTTGTGCAACAGCCTTAATTCGTCGTTGAATTAAAGGGGGTGTTAACATTGTATAACTATAACTTAATAAATAGCTTGTCAGTTTTTAAAAGTGTGAATTAAATGTTCTAACTTTATAAGCGTATAACCCAAGCAGACAGTAAGACACACTGCTAAGTATGATTATTCTAGCTTTATAAATAGTTAGAGCCTAAGCCTGTGCCTACTAAACACGTGAACCAAGATGTTAACTTAAAAACAGATTCTGATAGGCTAAACATCATTAAAATCAACGTGTCACTATGGCAACACCCGTTTTAACTTTTAATAAAAGTTATCAGGAACTTAAACCTCTTGACAAAAAGTGATGGATAAATACATTTTATCTGGCAGTCATAAGATGCACTTTTAATTTATCGACCAGCTAAAAATATTTATCCAGGAATCATAATAACGGCTCTAACTGGCAAATGAATGGCACTGCCTAAAAGACGAATGGTGGGAGGGCTGTGCATGCCAGACTATCGGGTGTGCTGAACCATTGGGTGCTGGATTATCTCTGAATTTTACTGTATTATTTAATAGGTATCTAGCTGCATATCACAAGATTTGATGTAAAAATACATGAAATTGTAAGTAATTTCTTAGTTGTCAAAAGTTGTCCTATCTGAAATTGACTAAACATGTGCATTCTACCACAATCAAGAGGCATCAATCCCCACAATTAGATTAACTAGACACGATATAGTTAATGTCATGTTAATTTCAAGTAATACGAATGTTATGAAAATTTAATACAAAATCGAGTTTAGGTATACTCATGTAGTTTGGACATGGATGCTTAAAAAGCTATTTTTGAATTCTTTCCAGAGGACAAAATTCAAAAATAAACCCCCATTTTACTGATAAGTAGCCACCCTGCAAAAGTTTGAGTTTAACTACTTTCAAAGAGATGACCAAATGAAAATTTGTAAAAGTATTATTTAACACTCCTGATTCACAAATTTTATTTTTTCAAACAGATAGAATCTGATAGACCCGTCGAGTTCTAGTAAATCCTGTATTAAGCATAAGTCTTTGTACATAGGGTTTATTTTATAGAGATCATATAACATCTTTAACATGTGTTATTATCAAGCAAATTTGGTCATAATATATAAGTCACAACAAACAAAGTCAACACACACAAAAAGGTAATCTATACCATTTAAAAACTAAAATATTTTAATCAATTTATTTAATTAATGACTAGTTATCATAAAAGAAGAAGGGCTTTTAAAAACCCTTTAATGTCTATACATAATACATTGAAAGTAGCATTTAGCGTGGATAGTTACTGTATACACAGATTTTTTTTAAATATAGGTTGGAAAATTACACCTTGTCAGGAATTCAGTTCCTGTGTCTATATATCAATTTTCAACATATATTTAAATATCCTGTAATGTTTAGATTAGCTTCACTCAGTATGAAAAGAAGAAATTGTCAATATTATTTTTCTTTCAGGCACTAAACACGCCTAGTCTCCATATGGAATTCCAACACAAATCCCCTGGAGAAAGGCCAGTGCTAAAGCTGAGTGCTTTAGCAATTTCAGCTACAGCAGTAGCTACTTTCATTGTTCAGTCGCCAATTTAATTTCGCTTTTTATCTAATCTTATATTTTAACTATATATTAAAGTATTGGTGGATAGTTTATACTTTTAGGATTTTTTTATCTGCCAAATTATGAAGTAGAGTAGTATTTATTTTGTATAATCACTTTAAGAGTATGTATATATCAAAAGATAATTACCATGTCAATTTATTTAGTTGAAACTTTTGATCTGCCTTATAAAGTAGTATTACAAACTAATGTAAATTTGAAAAACTACAGCTTACAAACTCAATTCCTGTTTATTTATGTAAATACAATGATATGGCTTTATTAATTTTTATCTACATTTGATTTAATTTTTGAGTTGGTGTCAGCTTATTCTTTAATCATGATGGGTCTCAGTTTTGTTTCTTTTCTCCGTTAATTGTAGCAACTTCAGAGAGATTTTTCCGCCTTAATTGCCAGTCAATCACCAAACGGCCGGTTAACATAAAGAAGAAAACCTGAAAAATAGAATGTCTAAAATTATTTAAACCACAAATAATGTGTATAGCCCGACCGGGTTATGAGACCAAATGAAAAATAAAATATAAAACTTTTCCAATCATACCTTATTTTATATTGTAAATTCATTTTTTTTTTTCATCATGGCTTACTACCTGTATGAGCTAACTACATTTAAATACACCAAATAGGTAAGGATTAAGAAGGTAGAAATCAGAGGAGATGTGCCCATAATTTATAAGAAACCATTTAGGAAAAAACACCAATACGCTGGTAATATTTCGAACCCTTAACTACCCACAGTGAAGTGTGTGCATACACAAAAAAAGTAACTATTTTCCAGATAAAGGTTATCAGCCACTTTCATATTTTATGTGTATTATGAACTGAATTTATCTGCCAGATAGCTATCTGTAGGAAAATATATTTCTATGCAGAAAAAGCAAGGTTGGTACTATTTTTTATTGCTGCGCGCATGCGTATAAGCCCTGCTGCTACTGCTACAACCTGGCTAGTGGCTACAATGCTTAACATTTATTAAATAATGATGGCTAAACGAGTGCAAGGAAACAGATGTCGTCACATGGGCGCAGAAGCTAGATGTCTTGAAAGTACTAATTTTGGTGTCTTCCAAAATGTGGTCAATAGTTTGGTACAAGATTTACAAAATTTAAATTATCGTACTCCTATTTAAATAATTTTTGACCAGATAAAAATATTTATTGGCCAGATTAATATTTATCCAGGAGTCATAAGACCGGCCCTTAGGTTGTAATATTTTTTAACATAATTGTAAATAGTAGCAGGAATTAAATGTGCATAAAAATATACTATTTTTGCAGGGTTACAAAATAAATGTTTTCTGGCTTTTACTTTCATTTGAATCTATTATTTTGTTTAAATTTAATTAAATACTATTTAAAATGTCTCATACTGACACAAAGAACTTTAATTGTTTATTAGTGTATGATAATCTTGTAATACAATCACCTTGGCCTAACTATTCCATCTTCTTCGCTGCTTGAATCATTATGTGTGACAGTGTCCACAACACTATATCACTCTCCTCACTTATTTCAGTTCTTAATCCCATAATTAACGAATACATTTTCAATTTATTTTGATAGCAAAACACTTTTCCCGCGATTCTGGTCAATGTTTGTTTGGAGTGAACAAACCAACTAATAAACATGCTCACTATAAAAATGACAATTTCACGGCCTACTTGATGTCAAACCATGGTATAAAATAAAATGGTGTGAAATAATACAATTTAGAGCTTGCCGAAAGAAAAGAATCCTGTAGGCTTTGAAGTGAACAGAACAGTTCCATAAGAAGGCCGTTGGACATTCTTATCATAAGGAACAGTTCCATAAGTCTACTCCAATGGGTTAAATATATGTGCACTTGATTAAGCAAAAGATAATTTTCTATTGATTTTTTTTTTTCAATAAGCAGGCTATTTTTCTGCTGATACTTTATGTTTGTGTTGTATTCTTTCTATCAAGTATTTATGGACAGTGGTACACCGCTAAAGCAGTCTTCTAGAAGCAACCTCTAATGTTACCCATCCGGGAGAGAAATTATTTATTTGTTGGAAGACAAAACAATCTGAATTTTGGTGTACAGCTTCCAAATGGACACCTGCCCTTTAAGAAATGCTAAAAGACAAGCAAGCATAAAATATGAGGCATCTTCTTCCAGTTCTTCTATTAAAGTGAACATTGTGCAGAAAATGTATGTTAAACATCATTATGTCAAGCAATGACAATTTTTTTTACAAATAATTTATTGTTCAAATGTGTCACATTCTTATTCATATTTGTGGCAACACGGCTTATCATAAGAATTTGTAGAGGTTGAGAAGACTTAATTGTGGATTCACTCAGTTTTTCAAGCAGGTCCTCCAACATGGAAATCCAAATAAGGAATGTTTGCAAGTACTATGTTAAGACTTTCAACTGGTTCTTCGACCAATACTGCACATAAGTTTGTGGCTTCTTTTTAATATAATATAATACAATATAATAAAAAACTATCTTCTTGCCTAGTTCCTTTAATAAACTTATCATATAATATTAATAAATACACCCATACTATACTAATTAAATCATTATTTCAAATCATTAAATATTAAAAAATTAATTTTAATATAAAATTAAACTCATAAAAATAATACAACTAATAATAATAAATTATAACATCCAGTCATCTCAACATGACAGAGTAAAAATTTTTTTTATGTTTTCTTCAACTATTTCTTTTTGAAGGAAGCTGACACACCATCATGATGATAGGTGGCCTTTGTTCTGCTGTGAAAGAAGTAATAAGGTATAATATTGGAAAGTATCGATTTGAAAGTATTCCAGATACTATTTTGCATAATGCTGCGCTGGAAAGTCAAATACTATCAGTTACCTCTATATAACAGCTGCACAGACATTTGAGAGTGAGATTTTTGAATTATTGTCTTCATAAAAATGTGTAAAAGAGAAATACATCTTTTGGTTTAACTTTCTCTCTTACATATAAGGGGCATTTGAAAACTAAGCTATGTTTGTGATTTTTTTAAAAATAAATCAATGTCAGTTATATTAAATGAAATAAATGTATTTTGTAATGTATGCATGTCTGGACTACATCACTCGTAGCCCAGTTGGTGGGTAGATGAGCCAGTACTTATGTACCATTTCCTAGGGGACCCCCAAATGCACTAATCATACATTCTTTCTGTGAAGGCTCTTTCCATGTCACAATGAGATAAGATGATAGTGATAGTGAATATGAGGGTGTGGAACAAGTATAAAGAATGTGGAGGCTCTTTCCGTGTTTCAATGAGATAAGGTGATAGTGAATATGAAGGTGTGGAACCAGTATAAACTCTTAACCTAACTCAAGCTTAACTAATCAGATCTTGGTGACAATTGGGATGGTTCCTCTTTTGAAAGAAATACCTATCGTACCAGCCGGAAATTGAACCCAGGACCCCTTGGTTGGTAGCCAGGTGTGCTAACCACTATACCACGAGACCGATTAATAAACTTGTTTATAAAAGGTCTGATTGACCAGAAAAATAAGTTCAAACCCAATAACTATATGGACTAAATAATTATTTCAGTTGTTTTATTTGACAAAAAAAAAGTAGGCCTATTTAGCAAAATGATCAAGTTTTTAGACAAGTGTTTCATACCCAACCTTGATTTTTTGTGCGGCTAATGATTTAAGAGTCCCAAGTTTGATATGTGAAATGAAAATGTATCATATTGCACTTGGTCATGAACAAAAAGATAGGGGGTTGAATCTCAGCTGAGTGCAAAAAGATTCTTTGTTCATGCTAATGTGAGTTAACCCTCGAGCAGACACGGTGGTATATGTAACATGAGCAGGTATGCGGGGTTCTTTACACCCCAGTCAGTTTTCACTGTATACTTGTGTGAATGAAATATTTTCTTCTAAAGTTTTATTTTATTTTGAGTCTATTTAAACACATTACATTTGATAAAATAAAACTAATTGATAGATAGTATTGATTGTTTTGTTAGATAATAGTGCCATAATTCATAACATGGGACTTTTTCTAAAGGTGGTGGTATACTTGCAGATTTTCACAAAAATAATATTGTTTAGGCTGTTATTTTGATACAAATACTATGTGAATATACACATACAACAAATAAACAATTTAAATGGACATTTTAAAATAATTTTTAATAAATTAGGGACTAGAATTGCCCTCAAGTCATAACAAATTCTAGCAATGTTTTACCAACTTTTGAGGGAGACATCATCCAAAATTGGTAATAATTAGTGTTTTTTTTGTCTTCCTTATTATAACATGCACATTCTAAAACCGATTTGTTATCAGCACACACAACTTACAAACTAACTTATTTTTAAGGCATACAAAACAATCAGAACTCTGACAGTAAATTCACCAATAACTTTACAGCCCTGCTGAGAATAAAACTCAGGACCCTTGCTGCAATAGGTGAACAACAAAAAAGTTGCAACTTACATTTAAACTGTAAGAGACTAAAAGCTAGTATATTTTGCCAAGAAATAGATGTGTCTTTAATTAGAGACTCTTTGTCCAAATTTTTAAAGTTTCTAGTGCTAATTAGTTTAGGTTGAAATTTATAAATGTTCAAAGAATATGATATAAATAATCCTCAACTGTTTACAGTTTGTGGCCGGGTCAGTTTAATAAAATGCCTTCATCTTGCTCTTTCATTCCACCATTCTTCTCTTCTCGCACATTTTTAAGTTTTCTGCTCTTCCCACCTATTTCTTGGTTTTCCTAGTGGTCTTTTTATCTCTTTGGTATTCTCCTTATAGGGGTACAAACGGGGCAGTGAAGCGCGATACAAGGGGTCCTGCTTGGTATCTCCTACTGAATCCTGATCTCATTGCCAAGTGGTGTACCTCGAGGCCTGAGCAACCTGGTGGAAGTTGGGTTGAGCCCCTGCAGGAGCCAGAGAGAGAAAGGCGACGGGTCAGGACCAAAACCAACAAGCTTGGAGCAGGGCATGAAAATTTGGCTCCCAGTTTGGTGGGCTTAGAGTGCTAGGGTTGGTGACAGTGAACTAACTCATCTATAGCACCTGTAGCCTCAGCGTTGACATTGCTCTCTCTAACACTCTTAAGTTTTCTACCTATTTAATAGAACGAAAAGCATGTTCATCTAAGGACTTAAAAGCAGCAGCCCCGCAACTCAGGTGTTGGCCATGACAAGCTTAGTAGGCTGGTGGCAGAAGCAAACAAAAACAAGAAAATAATGTTAAATGCCGGACTAGAAACAAAGACAGTCATAAGATGTGAATAGGGAATCTGCATATTGGTACACTTACTTGAAGAGTGGAGGATATTGTATAGATGATGAAGAAGAGGAGACCGAATATTCTGGGATTGAATGAGATTATGTGGAGAGAAAGTGGGGTGTGGGAACTGACGAAAGGATTCACCTTAAAATGGATGGGAAATGATGAAGGGAAGAGAAATGGTGTAGGAGGGGTTGTGGGAAGAGTAGGTGGAGCCGATCAGTAATCGAATTATTAAAATGATCATTATGAATAAAGGTAGATAAATAGAATTGCTACAGATGTATACATCCAAACTTGGATGCCCCTTGGAAGAGAAGGAAAAATATGAGGAAGAATTATAAAGGTACTTGAAAAAAGAGGTGATGCCCAAGTTTGGAAAGAAATAGATGGTTTTCAGGAAGTATTTGGACATGACAGACGGGGATAGAGAAACGAAGAAGTTAGAAGGTTACTAGAACTGTATGCGAGAAATGGAATGAAGGTGGAAAACTATGTGAGGCATATTTTGAGAAGATGTTCAAACCAGAAGAGTAAAGGGTTGGTACTTAGGAAGAGGTGTTATGAAGAATTAGCAGAAGAGGAGGGTGTGGGAGAGTGGGCTCAGCACAGAAAGAGGTTTAGAATGCATTAAAGAGGATGAAACTGATAAAGCACAGGTGTGGATGAATGAAGAGATGTACTGTATAGGACATACTTTGTCACCATAGTCACATATGAAGCAGTAATGAGGACATTGAATGTAAGAGAGACAAAGTGAAGGTTTTGGGAATGAAGTTTGTTAGGAACATGTTAGCTATCATTAGAAGAATAAGGATTAGAAATTAAACCAACTGGGAAATAATAGGGGTACAGTGAGAACGTGAGACAGTAGAAGAAGCAAGGCTGAGATGGTTTGGTCATGAAATGAGGATAGAATAAGATAGAGATATCAAGTCATAATGTGAGAGGCCAAATGTAGAACTATGTTCGTGACTTTGTATTTTGTTTATATTAGAAGCCGCAATAAGGCCATCCATGTAAGTGAGTTAAGGTATGATGTGTTGCGTTAAGTGTGCATTTAGTTAAATTACAAGTCATATTAAAAAAAAGGTTAAATTTATCAGGTGAGTTTCAAAACATATGTGTTGAAATCTACCATGATCCCGGCATGGTCGTAATTAATGATATAAATAATGTTTTCATTTTCAAATACTGCCACATATAGTTATTTAACTAAATAAAGTAACAAATGGGTCATTTAAATATTATTTGACTGGTGATGAAATTGCACAGAGATTGGCAATGGACACAATAACAGGATTTGTTACATGTGAATAAGATAACCGATGATGATGGCTGGCTCATGTTTTAAATCTAAATGATCAGAGTGAAAAGCAATGCCAACATATCTCCATCCAGCTGGACTTGTAACATCTTTTGTGCTCCCACCAAGACCAGACACATTCCCTGTTTCTGTCAAATAAATATTAACCAAAGCTGAACCAACAACCGCAACTGGCTGAATCTAAACACTGACCTACAAAGAAATATAATTTTCAAATAATGCTTTGAATAATTGTCATTGAAAGTGAATATTACACATGAATGTAATTAAAGTTATTGTTTTAAAATATCACTTTTCATTTCTTTGTTTTGTTTATAGTAGGTATATATAATTTAAATGTTATCTTCTTATACACCATATAAAAAACAAAACATATAAATGTTTTGTAGGATTTTAATGAGTTTTTNTTTTTTTTATTCATTATTAAAATCCAGGCTAATGAGCATAAATTCATTATGATGAGTTTACAAATTAGAGCTTTTAAACTTATTGTAATGAGAACCTTTGTCATAATACTGTTTTGGTGACCATAATATTAATAAAAATATATTTAAATGTGATCCCAACGACATCTTAAATAGAAATTCAGCAAGCATGCCATTAATAGATGAGTAAATAAGTGGGTTTTTTTTATATTAAAACTTATGATTTTTGATCAATTCTAATTCATAATTTCAAGTTTGTGTACATGGAACTTTTAAAACACCCTAAAAAGATCATGTGATGTATCTTTTTAAAGCCCAATGAAAACCCTATATAATGGTTTCTACTTCATTTTTCTATCTTATTTCTATCTGAAAAAATTAAATAAAACATGGACGGTGGTGCTCAAAATGATCATTTTTTTTTTAAATTTGTAGCTCAAAAACTAAAGAAGGGAAATTGATGAAAGTTAAGATTTTTAACTATCTTTGCAGGAATAATTATGCCAAACTTCATTAATATCTAAGAACTACTGGGTTTTTTCATTGTATCACTTGATATGGAATGGCCCATTTCAAACATTAGTTGGGTGCACCAGGGATGGTTTTCTAGATATTATTTATAACCTTAGTTTTACCACTATCTCTCCATATTAATACAGGTGCATTTCCTCTCAACAACCTTCCTCATCCATACCTTTTCGATTAAAGTATTAAAAACACTTGCGGTATGGTAACAATTTGAAAAATATCCAATTCCTTACATTTTTCCAATATTTTACAAGAAAAAATAAATTAAAATATCATTATAACTAAAAAGAATCAAAATTAAAATGGGAGTCGATAAACAAAAAGCTCGTTGATCTGTTGAGTCGAGCCCAGGGTTTAGGGATGGTTGCCAAGACCTACTTACCTCCACCAGCGATTAGTAGTGAGGTGATTGATAGCAGGAGGCAATTGAGACTCAGGCAACACATGCAGTCAGAGTATTGAATAGGAATTCACAGCTGCATGCACACATGCAAACAAAGAGAAAAAGACAATGTATTAGTACCATGCTTGGTATATTAGTCCCAATCTTAAGTTATAGGAATGAACCACTAGGATCAGTACAAAGTAAAAAAAAAAATTAGGAGCAAATATGCAAGAAATAGTTATTATATAGTATGTTTTTATTGTAGCTGTTTAGCTATTAACTTAGCTGTGAACAGTCATGAAGGCAAAAATAAAACGCCACAACTATAGTGGTAAATCTAGCAATGAAGGGAGAAAAAATACACTCTGTGTAACCAATAAGAATTGAGGTTTTACTTTTTGTATAAGTCAAGAGTGCAAGCTAATAAAGATAGCCTTGTGTCTTTTTAATCAATTAAAAGTTTTCAATGTTTACATCATGCACAAACATACATTCCACATCTTCAACTGCTACATTATTAGTGGCATACAATTAATATTATAATAAAAAATATGTAACAGTTTTTATATAGATATTATATTCTCCAATACATCTTAATATTCCATCCGTGCTATCAGCAATTAAATACATTATAGGTAGGATGACCTCAACTTTTCACAGCCACGAAAAAGTCATTCTTTTTTAATGCGTTTATAGGTTGCTTTTAAGTTTCAAACATTTATTTCAACTTTGGAATCTGTTTATTATCACTTTTTACACCGCGAATTTTAATGAATTGGATGTTTACTGGTTTTATCATGAATTTCAACATATTTAACATTTAATTCGTGAATTTCAACATTTTAAACTGAAAAATAAAATAATCATAAATTTAATAAAAATATTTGCTCATTTGTGAAGTCACTTTTCTGTTAAAAGTTCAAACTATTAATGAGAATTTAATTTGGTGAAAAGAACGGTATTTTTCCATTTTTTAAGTAATAATTATTTTAGTCAATGGAGAATATTAAAATTATGTTTTTATTGTTATTATTTATACATGCTGCATACACTATGAATTAGTTAACATTTTTTTTTTATTTGCAGGTTTAATAATATATTAGAATTCAGAACACTTTTGGACCCGATGAAGATGGTAGAGCTGGATTGAGCATGACTGCAGGAGAGAGAGACAACTAGTACCCTTGACAATATTTTAAGGATAGAGGACACTTATGTAAAAGTTTGTTGCAGAGATCAACTAGGAATTTTTGACAATCTCCTCTGAACTGAAGTATCTTGATGTCTTTAATTCCTTTCAAAACTGCTGATGCTGCGAACCCAATATCTAAAGTCGGGAGTGATTTCATGTTGGATTGTTTCTTTAAATCAACGGCTAACAATTTTTGGAAGTATTTGCTGAATTCATTACATCACATTTTACAGTTCTGTTATCAAGTGCTCAAGTAGTTTATTTAGATCTGCAAACATAAATGGCAATAGAGGTTGATTGCTCTGATATTTAATGAGAAATTGCTCCAACTCAAGTGACAGCATGAATCCGAATTTATATGTCAGAAGTTCATCCTTCACAAAATTGCTTAATGTTTGAAAATT
>CABFWB010009863.1:0-11318 GCA_902151455.1 Timema bartmani | reverse complement strand
CCGTTCAGCAGTTTTGGCGTGATTGAGTAACAAACATCCAAACACACAAACTTTCGCATTTATAATATTAGTAAGATTATGATCAATTCACAACCATAGTTTAAATATATGTTTAGAATAATACCTGGACACGTTTCAAGTGTAAGAGAATGCGCATACCTGAAGGGGGGATGGCAGGAAACGTGAGTTAAGGTAATTATTTTTGAAGTTTCTCTGACAAAATTTTGTTTTTGCCCAAAATAAATTAAATATTGCTCCATTAGATAAATTTAGTTTAATTTTATACACTTATAATTTCAACAGTTATTGAATATTTGGCATGACAGTTGATGAGAAACTCTTTGGAGTAAAAATAAAAAGTCCTAGTTGAATTCCGCAATTCCCAGGATAATTATTCAAAAAATATTGAGATTACTATGTGATTATTGTAAGTAGATTTATTATTATTATTATTAATATTATTATTATTATTATTATTATTATTATTATTATTATTATTATTATTATTATTATTATTATTATTAAGTTACTAAGTGAAAGATACCTCTGGAAGTCTAATTATTTAAAATGTATAGGTAAAATAAATACATTGTTATCCATACCTGTAACAGCAAGTTTGGCCCACCCCCATTGTCATTGATCCTGAATATGAATGGAGCACCTGAGAAAAAAAGAATCATTATTATTGATACTAAATCCATTCCATATACTTGTTTAAATTACACACCCATAATGACACATCTTTTTCACTTCAGCAAAATTGCAATCTATAGATCATTGGTCCGGTCAGGTGTACTGAAGGTGTAATGTGTAACTGAAGTCCAAACAAACTGGAAATTTGAACTAATTATAGCTTAATGTCAGTGTTTTAATTGCAGCTAAACAATGCAAACGTGCTTTATTTTATACTTTCAGTGAACTAGTTGGATTCAAGTACAGTTTAATTTCGAGTTTTATTTTTTAAACATCACTAATAGAAGTTAACTGCCAGGGAAGGGAGGGATTCATTGCCGCTGATACATTAATGAACACTTAAAACTTATGTTATTAAATTTATTTTATATCTAGATATACTTAACAAATTTTTTACAAATTTTAACCATTACACTCATATTTCAGATTACCACGAAAATTTCCTCTAAATGACTTATAGAGGGTTTCCCTTGGTATTATATTCTCCTCCCCTTCTCAAACGCCTCTTTGTCCGTATAAGTGACATTTGGTCTGGCTCACAATAAACCTGAATGCAATAGAAAGAGAGGTAGAGGTTAGAATCTCAGCTGGGTGCATTTAGGTTTGTTTTATACATGTGTTTTTATCACTGTGACTTTTCCGTAAAATCTTTAGTTTAATTTAGGTGCATTGCTTTGACTTACCTACTAATCCCTATCGAATATTTATAGCAGCCAGCCTACTTCGGTGGCCGCATGGTCTAAGACACTACTCTTGCAGTAGACTAAACTACCGATAACGGGAGATCGAGGTTCAAATCTCGGTCGGGTGTATTGAGAGTGGTTTGAAAAAATATTTTTCCACTCTACCTCCACGCAAATTCGAGTACACTTCTTAAAAATATAAACTTACTCAGCCCTAAAATCATAAGCGCAATTAGTACATAAGCGTATAACCCGAATGCGGTGTTTTAAAAATACACAGCAGTAAAATAACCTTTGATTTAAAACGTCTGGGCTAAAACAAATTACGCTCCTGTTAAAAATACGCCCCGCCAGCAAAATATTTCTACAAGCCGCCACTACAATTAAATCTGCATCACAATAGTTTCTGTGAATTTTATTTCTGAGTGATCCATGGTCGGAAAAAGAATAACCAAAACATGACTAAAATTAATTACTGACAAATTGAATTTTTGAGTGATAACGCGTAGAACACGGAGCCGAGACTAGAGACTCCGATTTCAAACTTTAAGCAGCTAAAATTTCTGATCAAGGAGGTCAATATGCTATTGTTTCATAATGTAAGATCAAATAAGGTTATCAAATGTGTATTTTAAGTTTTAAACTAACATTTTAATTCATCTTGAAAAAATTTACAGTCCCAAGAAAAAATGGGTTGTTGAAAATTAACTGTGAGTTTTTTTAATTTAACGTGATGAATTGAGACAATTCTAAATTATTACAAACAGTTTCAAAGTGGATCTAAAGAATAATGGTACAATTTTTAATCATTATAAATATACAAAATGTAGCTTATATTCCTTGCCTGGGCGATGAATGATCTTGCTTATTTGCGCACTTGAAAACTTAGCCTGTTGGGTCTGAATGATTATGGGAAATTCGATTGAGATAAAATAAATGAAAAATAACCATAAGTCCCCTTACGCCTTGTCATTTGATCACAAGCCACGTTTACCCGCCTCGGTGCCGTAGTTGGCTAACGCGCTAGTCGTGTTGAGCTCGACTGCCGAGGACGGGGAGATCGAGGTTCAAATCTCGGTCGGGTGAACTGGGGGTGGTTTTCCCCTAAATGGTTTTCCACTCTCCCTCCACGCAAATGCGGGTTCACTTTCTCTACATTCAATCTTCCCAATCCCTAACTCATTAGCGTAATTCGTACTTAAGCGTATAACCCGAACGGGTATTAAGACGCAGTGCTAAATTTATTCCACAAGCTACGTTAGTACTTATTTTAATAACACACATGAACAAAATTGTAATTTTTGGAGTTTAGGACATCCTTGGAGCCAAAATATGGTAGAAAGGAAGAGATCATATATATGAACTGTAGTTCCTAAGATTTATTTACATGGGCAAGGCCGTAGCCAACCAATAATTTCGAGGGGGGGGGGGGTTGGTGAGC
The DNA here is from genome assembly GCA_902151455.1 of Timema bartmani. Classification (NCBI taxonomy): domain Eukaryota; kingdom Metazoa; phylum Arthropoda; class Insecta; order Phasmatodea; family Timematidae; genus Timema; species Timema bartmani. The sequence continues at coordinate 8,501 of CABFWB010009863.1, read as the reverse complement.
ATATCCCCCAATTGCTAGAGGCTAGAAAAATTTTTAAGGGATAAAAAGTTCTAGAAGCTCTCTGAAGTGCTTTTTACGGTTACACAGCCCCCTAATTTGTACTTGTACATTAATTTTTATATTGTTTGAACCATAAATAAAGCCATGTATATTTTGTTCATAAAATTTTGGGGGGAGGGAGGTTTGGGGGTTTGAACCCCACCACCCACCCTGACTACGGCCTTGTACATGGGTGTACAAAGTTGGGTCGATATCCGTCGATCAGTTAAAAAGACATAAGGAACTCAGAAAAATATACACAGTGGCAGACATAAAGAACTAGTGAAGGAATTGGAACTGTATTGTAAATGTTGGTGACATGGTGATCTAGGGGTAAGTTGTCAGACTTCTGTGCTGGAAGTCCGGGGTTTAATCCTCAGTCCCGGCACAGATTTATCTGATTGCCAAACCCTTCCTTCACCTCTGAAAATACGTGTATTAATCACAACTTGTGAATCTGTGGAATGCCAGGCCTCCACCGTGGTTCGAATCCCACGTTAAACTGTAGGTCCTACAATTCATCTCACAATCACCCTACCTTTACACATTAGCGTAAGTGCGTATAACCCGAACGGGTAGTAAGACGTGGTGCTAATAATATAAAAACTTACTGCAGTAGCGTATATAAATACATGAAGCCGTAAACCAATTGCCAAAATAATTATCAAAATAAAAAAATAAAATCTTTAAATTATTGGCGATCCATGAAAGTCAAAATATTTTTTTAATGCTAAATCACCCAAAAATATGATAGAACAAATTGCTTACAACAATTAAACGACTGTGATGTCAGTAATCAATTTCAAGTGGGTTCTATTTTGCTAATATACGAAGTAGATAGAAATATTGGGGTCAATTCGTTTAGATTTACGACCTGTAGAGTGTTTACGTACATACTATACAGCCCAGAGAAAAACCGTGAATGGAAAACTTCTTTTATGTTTTTTGACATCAAGATGAAGTTGAATCGATTCAAAATTGTATAGACATGCAGATCTCAGTCGGTTCCTTCATAGAGTATACTTTTTTTTTATGGCTCTACACCTTAGCTCAGTCGGTAGCGTGTCCATTTACTGAGTTTAGAGTACCGGGTTTGATTACTAGCATGGCTGAAAAATTTATCATTGGTGAAATGTGGGTTTCCCCTTTCACAATGATGAATTAACGGACGGGGGCTGGATGTTGTGTTTGATTTAGATTTAAGTTAGTTAGGTCATGTGATGAAATATTAATACAAATAATACTTAGCACCGCGTCTTACTACCCGTTCGGGCTATACGCTTAAGTACTAATTACGTTAATGGGTTAGGAGTTAGGAAGGTTGAATATAGAGGAAGTGAACCCACATTTGAGTGGAGGGAGAGTGGAAAACCATTTAGGAAAATCACTCCCAGTTCACTCGAGCGAGATTCGAACCCTGATCTCCCCGTCCTCGGCAGTCCAGCTCAACACGAAACTAGCGTGGTAGCTAACTACGCCACCGAGGCGGGTATGTGTTGATATAATCAGTCAGTTCGTTAAATATTGTTTTGTGTGGGCTGCAAGAATTAACGTTGCTTAGAGGGGAATAAGAAGATTCCGTGCTATCAAGTTTTGGCACATTTGACCAAGTTTTATCCTATTTCCTATAAGTGTGCTCCATTATCACTTAGTGCATTCTTGCCAATGTGCCATCTTGCCACCTACTGATAGTGTTAATTATTCCACGGAACATGAACATACCCGCTTCAGTGGCCGAATGGTCTAAGGCGTTACTCTCGTGCTAGACAGGTCTGCTGATGGCTGAGAGATCGGGGTTCAAATTCCGGTCGGCTTAAATGGTTTACCACTCTCCTCCCACGCACATACCAGTAGATTACCTCTAAAATACTTCCCTCCTCATCTCTAACCATTAGAATAATTATTAGGGCCCAGATTTTGATGACCTAATAATGATTAAAAAAATTACCTATAAAATGACCTAAACATTTTAAAAAAGGACTTCAAAATTTCAAAAAATGTACTATAAAATATACGGTACATCTCTACAGTAAGGCGATCATGAATAGAGTCTATATACTTATGATGGACCTCCACCGTGGTTCGGATTCCACGTTAAACTGTAGGTCCTCCATTTTCATCTCACAATCACCCTACCATTACACATTAGCGTAAGTGCGTATAACCCGAACGGGTAGTATGACGCGGTGCTAATAACAATAATAACAATATATACTTATGAGCATTGTATGTAATAAACAAAAAAAGTTTACATGTCATCAAAATCCGTTCCCTGTTAATTACACATACTGTATATGCGTATAACTTAAACAGGTAGTAAGACGCGGCAATGAAAAAAACAAACATGGACATGGAAGAAAGATTTAACTACCTCCACGCCTCCTAGTAATGTGAAGCCTTTCGCACAATATGGAGACAATATGGGATAGCTAAACACTATTTCTGCACCTACTATTAAATGTTAGTCATGCAAAGTAATATTAGTGCTCTGAGAGACTGCCTAACCTACCCCTGCACCTATTAGTGATATTATAAGTTTCATACAACCATAATATTTTGGAGTAAAGATTAATATAACAATTAATCATGCAACTAATAGTGATAATAATGATTACTGCCTCTAGCGATGTTTACAATTTCATTCAACTAGAATAAAGTGTGGGACAGATTTGCCTAACCCAAATAAAGATGTGGTTTTTTTTTGTCGCCGCGTCTTGCTAACCAATAGGGATATACTTATATGAACTAATTACACTAATATGCTAGAGATTTGGAAGATTGAGTTAAGAGGTGGTGTACTCGAATTTGCGTTGAGTTAGAGTGTAAAACATTTAGGAAAAGCCCCCTCATACTACACCCGATCTGTATTCGAACCCCAATCTTCCCGTCATAGGCAGTCCATTCTATTGTGAGAGTAACGCTTTAGACCAATCGGCCTTCGAAGCGAGCACTAATGATGTTAATAGTTATTTTTAATATTAATAAACAGTGGAGTGAATTATTCTAGCTTTACTTATACTACTATTGTTGTTGATTATCCAATGGAATATGAATGGAATATGGAACAGCTTAGTTTTCTACTAGTGTTATTGATGATGATGATGATGATAATAATAATAATAATAGTAATAATAATAATAATAATGACATGTCTGAGATAATTCAATCTGTAGCTTGGTTTGCGGATCCAATACTAATATGCCGTTGTCCAAGAAACCCGAATGTCCTGATCGTACATTTATTTCATAGTGGCTTTTTCCATGTACCGATTAGATGAGGGGATGATAATAGAGAATATGATGATGTGGAGCTAATGACGATCTCAAATCAAACTAGGCCTAATTAACCAAACATTCGTGACCGTGGGACTTATTCCCCTTTCGAGGAAAATCCTCCGATACCAGCCGAGAATTGAATCCAGGAATTATAGGCCTTCTGAACACTTTACCACGAGACCAGTTGGTGATATTGGTAGTTGCATTCAATATGCATGAAATGTGGATCAAGTTAAACGAACCCTACTCCTACTAGGGAGGTTGTCGATTGATAATTCTATTCAGCACGAATGAAGTGTGTAACAGCTTAGCGTAAATATACAGCTATGTGATGTTGATTGCTACTACATTATCAATGATCTAGTGATACAGTTTGATTACTCCTATGTCAACCAGTGACATTAGAGCTGGAACTAGGGGGGTCATAGGTACATCCCCCCCCCTATTTTCTCTTACAGGGGACTATGGGGTGGGGGGAGAGGGATAAATAGAGGTTTAATAAATATTGTGCAAAGATTTACTTATGATTGTCGCGACTTGAAACATTGAACAAACTTAAATAGACTAATTCTTTTATTTGCATTAACCCGCCTCGGTGGCGTAGTTGGCTAACGCGCTAGTCGTGTTGAGCTCGACCGCCGAGGACGGGGAGTTCGAGGTTCGAATCTCGGTCGGGTGAACTGGGGGTGGTTTTTCCTAAATGGTTTTCCACTCTCCCTCCACGCAAATGCGGGTTCACTTCCTCTATATTCAACCCTCCCAATTCCTAATCCATTAGAGTAATTAGTACTTAGGCGTATAACCCGAATGGGTAGTAAGACGCGGTGCTAAATATTATTATTATTATTATTATTATTTGCATTACTTAAGACTTCTCATCATACACATGAGTCCAACGATTCTCTATTGTATTGCTTTGTAATTGTTTAGGAGAAAGAAAAATAATAGTAGCCGATATGAAAGCAAACCATTAATTCAAACAAGTTTAGATGTTTTTATGAATCAAAATTATTACTCTTTACTGGAACAATCAATTAAAAAAAAAAGCAATAATGAACAGTTAGGCAAACAAAATTTTGAAACTTTTATATAAATAAATACCGCTTTTCTCGTTCGGACCTAATTAATATTTAGCACCGCGTCTTACTACCTGTTCGGGCTATACGCTTAAGTACTAATTACACTAATGGATGAGGAATTGGGAAGGTTGAATTTAGAGGAAGTGAACTTGCATTTGCGTGGAGGGAGAGTGGAAAACCATTTAGGAAAAACCACCCCAGTTCACCCGACCGAGATTCGAACCTCGATCTCCCCGTCCTCGGTGGTCTGGCTCAACACGACTGGTGCGTTAGCCAACTACGCCACCGAAGCGGGTCGTCGTTCGGACCTAGATATTTTCCTTTTCTTTACACCGGCTTTGATGGCCGCCTGTTAAAGGCTCTAGTTTCACAGTAGACTAGACTGCTGATGACAGGGAGATCGGGGCTCGAATCTGAGTCGGATGAACTGAGGGTGGTTTTTCCAAAATAGTTTTCCACTAGCCCTCGACGCAAATGAATGTATACCTATTCTAAATTCAAACTTCCTGATCCCTAACTCATTAGCGTAATATTAGTACATATGCGTATAACCTGAAGGGGTAATAAAACGCAGTGATTAAAAAAATGCTTTACTTTTAAACATCTATTTGTCAAATTTAACAAGATTTTCACTTTACTTTACTATTTTAGCGCGTTCTATAACCAATCAGAAATAACGTCCAACTACTTGTCGGAGAGGACAAATTGAGAATTCGCATTTTGATTGGTTATGGTACATACCATAAGAGAAAAATATAGTAAGAGTATTTTTTTACTCAACTCAACTAAACCTGGATATAACTTCATTTTTTCACCCCCCTCTCCTCAGCTAAAAAACATTCCAGCACTCATGCCTAGTGATGTAAATAACTATTACTTTATCAATTCTATAGCGGGACATCTTGACTACTCCTACAACTACTAGTGATGTAAATAACTATTACACTATCAATTCTCTAGTGGGACATCTTGACTACTCCTACAACTACTAGTGATGTAAATAACTTATTACTTTATCAATTCTCTAGTGGGACAACTTGACTACTCCTACAACTACTAGTGATGTAAATAACTATTACTTTATCATTTCTCTAGCGGGACAACTTGACTACTCCTGCCCTTCCTCACATCATGGTTACGAGCTGCCCGATCATTTCGGACGCATGCGTTTCTACTAGCTCCAATGTATATAGGTGTTCTAGGAATCACCTGACTAACTACGAATGAAAGAGTACCCAGTGGTGAATGCTGTTCTCGGGAAGACCACATGCCAACTCCACTTCTAAACGCAGACCATCGTGTTCTCAAGATGCCCACGCGCCTGCGCTAGTCCTTGATTTGGAAACGGAATCAGCGGTCTGGTCTCTGTAGGCCAACTGTCGGCCCTGCCACTGAAGTCCCGTGTATTTATTATATCTTCGTGCTGGTTGCCTAACTCACTCCTCCCCCTTCCAAATGTCTTCCATACCCCAACCCCCCCAATACCCTAGTAAGCTCACCACCCATTATGTCTCCCCGTCTGCACCCTTTTCCCTTTACCGACCTTCTCCCTCTCGCGCCTGTTTCCGTCCCGTACACTCCCCTTCCCTTCCGTCTCTGCCCAAATGTATATAGATTCACTACGACATGGCACGCACACGCAAAACTGATCACGACAAATTTCTGCCAAACTCTTTTTCCTTTTCAAAAATAGACAATCAAATAAGAGTTGAAAAGTTGACGAGAGTCTCAACTTGACTCAAGTTTATTTTTTATGCATGTTTCTTTTGTGGGAGATTTTCCATTATATTATTCACAGTGCTGTTGAGAAATTATGAGAAATCGAGGATATTTAGATAAACTTCTATGTTTTTATTCATGGGATTTAATGTTTCATCTCAAAATCTAAAATTATTTGAACAAATGACCTATATTTTACCTAAAGGTATTCAACTTGCTTTTTCTAAGCCGAATGATTATATCAACACACTATTTATAAACTAACTTAAATCTAGAACAGACACCACACCAACCCCTCGGTCGTTAGTTCATCACTGTGAAAGGGAAAACCCACTTTCCTCAATGATAAATTTTTTGTCGATGCAGGGAATCGAACCCGGGACCCTTAGCTTAATAGACAGACCTATAACTTAATTTAAATGACGAAACCAATATTAATGATCTAGACATAAACCAATAAATATAGCGAAAGGCTTATTTTTCACTATGGATGGTAACATTCTAAAATTCCCTAATCTAGGATTGAAACTTGAACTTCATTGGTTGTCTCTCACCTTGTTTCAAACATATATATTTATTTTTCAAAGCACCGCGTCTTACTACCCGTTTGGATTATACGTCTATGTACTAATTACACTAATGAGCTAGGGATTAGGAAGGTTTAAATGAGAGGAAGTGCACCAGCATTTGCGTGGAGGGAGAGTGGAAAATAATTTAGGAAAAAACCTCAGTGCACCTGACCGGGATCAAACCCCGATCTCTGCGTCCTCGGCAGTCTAGTCTAACATGATTAGTAGCGTGTTAGACCACGAGGCCACCGAAGCGGGTTTCAAACGTATTGATTGATCATACATTATATTTATTTATAAAAAATTATTTAAATTGTACATTTTTGTGCTTATCAATTTCACTTAACGCACCAACCCCTTTATTAAATGCTTGATTTATAAATTAATTTTATAATTTTCTAGGTTAGTAAATAAATGTATATATCAACCCACTTCGGTGGCCACATGGCCTAAGGCGCTACTCTCGCAATAGACTGGTGCCGTTGGCGGGGCTATCAAAGTTCAAATATAGGTACGGTGTTCTGAGGGTGGTTTTACCAAAATAGTTTTCTACTATTTCTCCACGAAAATGTGGGTACACCTCCTCTAAATATAACCTCCCTAATCCTGAAAAAGATTAGCTTAACTAGTATACAAGTGTGTAACCCTAAGGGGTAATAAATAAGACGTGGTGCTAAAGAAAAAAGTATATATCTAAGAATGTTTGGGGATGAAGTCCCCGAAGAAAATGTGGGTTTGGGGTATCCTATTCCGGCAAATTTTTGAAAATTTGACGCTTTTAGATCCTATTTGGAGATATTTTTTATTTGATGGGAAATGAGGCTAGTTGTCTCTTTCTCCCACACACAGTCAAATAATAGTTTACTACATGTGTAAACACGACCGACACCATAGGGGGCGTTCACGTATTACGTAGGCACCTTAGGGGAAGAGGGGGACTCAATATTTGCTTATTTTTGCTGACAAGGGAGTGGGTTTTTTTTTTTAGAGAAATGCTTACATAAGACAAAGAAAGATGGGCAAAATTGAGGGAAGGCGCATCATAAGCCTGAAGTTCGGGCAGCAATGAACATGCTGAGTGGCTAAACGAGGAAGAAGTGGAGAAGCCTAGCCTATAAAAGTAAGCCAAAGATTGAGTGACCTAGGGCCCCTCCCCACCCCCACTCCCCCAAATAGAAACATAGTAATTTAAAGTGTTGTGACGTCGATTAAAGGACCTTGGTCATCAGATTAACTAAAGTTTAGGTTTTTTTAAATAAATATTATATACATGCATTCACTAATAACAATTTTTTTTATGACTTCAATTAAAAGTAAATTAAAATTTTAAGCTTTTATAATGTTATAACTTGTTCAATAAATTTAAATTTAGTGCATACCAGTGTTAATTATAAATTATTTCGCAATATTAATTTACATCTATATGTTAATACTTACCAGCAGTTTAAAAATTCCATGAATTTTTTTTAATCCCCCCCCTGCGGGACGGGGTTTATAAAAGTCCCGCAGTAACCCCTGCTTATCGTACGAGGCGACTAAAAGGGGAGGCTTCTGTGAAGGACGTATCTCGTGCAGGAAAACCTATCCTAAATCTTTCCTTTCACCTCCTTTTTCCTTCCTTACCTTTCACTCCTTTTTTTTCATTCTTCTCCCTTCTCTTTCATCTCCTTACCTCTTTCTTCCCTTCCCCTGCCGTTCAGCCTTGTACAGATACTTTTGGCCCCTCCGTTTACGACCTTGGTATCTAACACGGCTTTCCTTGGACGATTATTGGATACCACTGCTTTGAGCTCCTGAGTGAAAGTGCGCCGGTTGTAATA
>CABFWB010009861.1:0-11326 GCA_902151455.1 Timema bartmani | reverse complement strand
GGGGGGGGGTTTCATCAAATTCTAGATAGGGTCTGCCCCCTTGTTCCTCCTCTCTCTACGCCCTTGTTAGCCACCTCTATATGGTATTAGAGTTAGCCCAGCGTTAGCGTTCCTGACTTTGACATGGCAGGTCAAGTTTCGTATTCCAGCTGGATACATTGGAAGGGATCTATAATAATAATGCGGCTTTTCTTTACAAACCAAACATAACATAAAAATTTTAATTTTTTCAGGACGATGCTGATATAATCTCACCAATACAACACACGCTGTACTCAGAAGAATACAGCAATAACGATAAATTATTTCACAGAGAAAGTAAGTAAATGCGTTGGAAAATAGCTCCCATAATTCTTTTAATAATAATTGTTTCAGAGAGATAAACTTAGCAGTGATGTTCTTCTTCTGGTAATACGTTTTTCAAAAATCTAATAACAGACAAATTTTTTCAAATTTCAATTAAACATGCTAAAGAATTCCCAAAAGTCAATATTGAAATTTAGGTGTCCACCTAGGTATACATGTCCCTCGTAGGGTCTCAATTAATTCAAAATTATTTGTTCCCAACAACTCTTACAAGGTGAGCCATATAGAGGCCATTGTATCCCCAGTGCTAGTTTCAGATTTGTTGAATTCGAGTGCCTTGAATATTTTAATTTACAGTTTTTTGTTGTATTTTTTGCTTATGGTTAGCTCTTTCTAAATAGGCTTCTTATGCTTTTACTATTCTCAAGTTAGTTAATTATTATTTTTATCATCTATCACTAATACGTCCTATTTTTTGTAATTACTCATCAGTATGTATAATTAATTAGCTATTATTGTTTATTATATCTTATTATTAAACATACTTGTATGGTACTTGTGTACTTTTCAGTACTGGCCTGTCGTTGTTCAGCAATATAATAAAGAATATTGAAATTGAATTGAAATAAGGAGCTTAAAGGCTATTTATCAATACGGTTATCAGAGCCTAATGGCATCCAAAAGAACGGTAATTTGTTGGGAAATTGTTCAATGGTGTCGTAACTGGGTAATTCGTCTAATTTCCCTGTTATCAGACACGTTTCGGTGTCCGCATGGTCTCAATCAGTGGTATTTAACCTGGGGTACACGTACCCTCAGAATTATGTGAAAACATCATAGGTGGCTTGCAAAATATAAATATAATATATTTATATTATATATTCTAATAGGCTATATATTAGGCCTATATATATTATATATCATATATTGTATATTATAGCATAAAGACTTGCGTTATGAACCAACCACTTTGGAGGTACACAGTTGAAGAGAAATTAACAACAAATTAACAATTAAGATTGAATCCCAATAGTCTAAGGCAGTCTCGAAATAGACTAGACTGCCAATGACGTGGAGATCGGGGTTCAAATCCCGGTAGGGTGTACTGACGGTGGCGTTTCCTAAGTAGTTTTTCACTCTCCTTCCACGCAAATCTGGGCTCACTCTCTAAATTCACATGTGCGCATATATGGAACGTTTAATAAAACGCAGTGCTAGATGATAATAATAATAATAATAATAATAATAATAATAATAATAATATATAATCAGTAATGAATAAAAGAGAAGAGCATGCATCAAAATTAACTAAAAAAAAAAGAACTCTAGAACATATGGTCAAAATGCATATAGGTATTTGAAATTTTAGTTGTAAAATGCGATAGTTTTTTATTTTCATCACGTTATTTTTTAGTGACCAGATTTTAGTTACTTCAAAATTTGATATTTTTCCCCCTACCTTTTTATATTTATAAAGGCAAATAAAGTTAATAAGGGCTAATGGCTTTACTGCTTTAAATCAGACAATGGAAATAACTGACACATTAGGACTTCCTCACCTAAACCCCTTTCAATCCTTCCCTAGCAGTTTATAGATTGGAGACTCCACCCTTGAGACAATATTTATTTGTATAGGTGGCACAGATAGTGCCAATCAGATGTTGCGTTTAGATAAAATATTGCTAAAAACTTTAATAATACAGAGGTTTGGTGTCTACTGGAACAGGAACTATCAAAAAACTACTTTCTATGATCCTATACATGTATAGACTTGTAAACATGGCTTAAAAGTTGACATTGTCCACTCCGAGAAGTACAAACATCCACATTATTCGGTTGATCATTACGATATAAATGCTTGGGAAACGAAAAGTAACTTGTATAGGAGCGTAGATTGGATATTTGTGAATCGAATCGAAAGATGTAATTTAATAAAGGGTCACAACACATTTTACTGTCCTTTGTATCTTTATCCCATCCTGTTTGTTCTCCTACTGATGCACAGCTTCACCCAGGAACGTTCTAAGCCCACTTGATTTCAGGTGTTTAGGAATTTCTTATAGACTATTCTTGTGCATTAAAACCTTAAATTTTACATGTTGGGTGAGGAGATATGCCTCGTCTATATAGGCTAACTCTTTAAGCTCCTTATCCTTAAAGTACTTAAGCCCGTATGAATGATAATTTTACGGTTAATCACGTGATTTCGTCTCAACCAATAAAATAAGTTTAGCTAATTCTACAAACACAACCAACATTTTCAGAGTTTTATTTTTTATATACGATACGCTTAGAAAATTCACATAGATGCTCATTTTATTTGTCTACCTATGCTTGGCTCCCCATTGCCATACGTAGCGTGAGATGGTAGGGATTGCGAGTTAAGGGCAGCGTTTTTGCAGTTTTTATAAGAAAACCTTTTTTTAGACAAAATAAATCAAATATTTCTCAAGTAGAATCATAGAGTTTAGTTTCCTTCACAAATTAATCTCAACGGTTTTTAATATCTGTCAAGGGTCTCTTAAATTTTGATAATAACTTTTTCTTTCCATTTAAAAGTTTTATCATGAAATGCTACAGTGGTGTTTGAATATCTGTCAAGGGTATCCTAAAATTTGATAATAACTTTTTTTCTCAATTTAAATTTTTCTCGTGAAATGCTAATATCCCCATTACAGATACTCAATAAATGTTGATATCACCATGTGAGGAAAATTAACTGCATTATGTTTTTACTGACGCAACATTTGATTCATTTAGCCGAAAGAAATGGTTTGCCATGAAAACTTCGAAAACACTGGCCTTTTCTTGCTTTAAAAAAAGTTAAAGTTGATCCAAATTCTACACAGAAACTTTGTGTCCTGAACGATCTGTTAGTGTGGGGTGGATCTCTTCTTATGGACTACTATCTTACAGATCTGGAGTAAGTACATGGGGTAAAGTCTCTTGGGCCTACAACACGACAAATTCTTATTATTAATAAATGTTTAATTGCTCCCCAAACTTTATGGTTATCTAGTTACATTAAGAACGTACCCATTTCCAGACGATTCTACTGACTATGGTACTTCTGACCTCACATACAAAATAAACCAACGTGAACGAAGGGCCCCCCACCATCATGGTGGAGGTGGTGGCGGATGGAAAAAGATGCTACTATTGAACATTTTGAACAGCGGAGGAGGTGGCTGTGGTGGTAGTGACTGTGGAAGTCCCCCCCAGCAGTCTTATTACCAGCAGAGTCCGTGCCAGACGGGAGGGTGTGGCTCCAGTTCGCCCCCACAGAGCTACCAACAACCGTCGTACTCACCCCCTGCGGTACAGTACCAACAACCGTCGTACTCACCCCCTGCCCCTGTGGTACAGTACCAACAACCACAATCTACCTGTGAAGTTTGTGGGGGCCGTCATGACAGTGGGAGTCACGCCATCAGTTCCTCTTCGAGTCATTCAGCCAGCTACAGTGGTAAGTAGCTGTGAACATCTCTGAACTTTTCACGGGTTTTGATGAAAACTGCTGTGGAAAAATTACGGTAGTGAGATATTCTTGCACAAATTCAGCACTAAATATTGAAATTGGTATTCTAATTGGTGCCGTTAATGAATCTGATAAATAAACTGCCCTTTCGATCGAGTACCTAGGGCGTTTTGTTTTAAATGTTGACATATACTGCGAGACCGACGTCTTAAATCGTGTTATTCTTTCTAAATACAATGTAGCATTGAGTGGTTGGTTTAAGCACATGTGCACTGATTGAATTGGTTGGTATTGAAATGTGTTTGAGTCTCTCAAGCTGAAGTTGACGCGCAGAAAAAGGAAAGCAGAAGTTATTTCAATTCGCACTGAGTGGCAACGCCGGTGAGGCTGAAATCTTGTTACTGACTTAGAGCTCCTCACGTGATTAAGTTTCTGTTCTGGTTTATCGGCGAACGTGTGAATTCACCGTAATATACTGGATTGTTGATGGTAGGGAAGGTGGAGGGGGTACCTCATGTGGTTTTCTCGACCTTTCTCTGCGCTAATAGCCCTTTATACCCGTATTACATTTACACCCTATCTATTTCAGGTCCATTCTAATGTTACCGCAATGTCTTCCCAATGGTTTCTTCCAATTGGGTTAGCCAGTCAATACCCTGAACACGGTTATAGAGTCTACCGTTTTCTCTGCAATGCTCAGCCTACCGTAATCTGCAAAACTTGATTATTCCAACAATGTCTGTTAACATTAATAGATTTTGTTAAAATAAATCAGTTTTTTATCCTCTATTACTTTATCAATCTTCCTTCAAAGATAAGTTACTTAAGGTAATATACATTTTTAAAATAAGGCCAAGCTCAGTGAGATCTTTCCGGGACTGCCCTCACTCCCCGCACCCCAAACGCCCTTTTCCTTCCTCTCCACAAAGTAGTTTTAATAATTCTTTAGTAGTAAACCACAATATCTAGCTTAGTTGCTAATTTGATTCTTATAGAAATCCTAGCACTTACAACCCAAAAAAAATAATTAAATGTATTCAAAATGGATTTAATATTAGAAACATTCCTTGACCTCTCTTGTTGGGAGACTTCCCCACTATGGACCGCAGAAAGAACAGGCCCACACCAAAGAATTTGTGTACGGTTCCGTTAAAAATNTGCCCCACCCGCGCCTCCTCCACCACCTCCACCACCTCCACCTCCACCACCTCCACCCCCTCCCCCGCAACCCCAGTATTGTTCGACGTGTGGCTACGCCGCGCCTCAACAATCATATCATGCCCCCCAGCACCCTACGTACTACGCTCCTCAGCAGCCGGCCGCTTACCACCCTCGTCCACAGCCAACAGTCTACCAGCAACCAGCAGCAGTGGGTGGTTGTGGCAAGCCTGCTTGTGGAACACCTGTTTATCAGGTAAAGTACCAATCAAAATTGTTGCGGCTGCCTCATGGTCTAGACCAGGGTGGTCCAAAGTTTTTCACCCCAAGGGACAATCTATCAGTTTTCACCACGGGTCAAGGATATAATTAGTATTTCCATCACGTTAATATAGGCCTACGAACAACAATAATTAATAAACAACTACTTTTAATACTTACAACATATTGTATTTTTTGTTGCCAGAATCATTCAAATTTTACTACCAAAAATAGGTTTACATATCTCCCAAAAATACACGATAAAATATGCTCTCACACACATTACACAAAATCACTTAGCATTATTAATATATATCTATACATATGTTTACTAATCAAATACATATATAGTAAAATGCAATCATAAACTTTAGAATAAATGTTTATTTGAATAATTAGCTATTTTACATCTGCCACCGAAGGTTTCCCTTTAATTTTATTTAGGATACTGTGAGGACCACATGTTTAGTGATCGCAGGCCGCATTTGGCCCGAAGGCCGCCAGCCGGAACATAAGGGTCCAACAAGCATCACTCTCGCAATAGTCTAGCTAGACTGCCGATGACGGGAAGATCGAGGTTGAAATCCCGTTAGGAAGTAGTGGTGGTGATTTTTTCTAAATGGTTTCCCACTCTCTCTTTCTCTCCACGCACATTTGGGTACACTTTCTTTAAATTCAACCTTCCTAATCCCTTACACGTTAGTGTAATTAGTACATAAGCGTATAACTCAAACGAGTAATAAAATGCTGTGCTTAAAAAAAAGTGATGAGTGATATAAATTATTATATCCCTTACAAGGTATCCAAAATTTCGCGATTAAAATAAACAAAATATAGGGATACATTTAAATGGAGATTCAAGTTGGTCAGTAGACATTTCCGTTTGAGTCGTGATTTATGTAACGAGGTATTATTCAGATTATATCAGCACTGATAGCAAGTACTAGTACTAGATATTCATAAACAGGAATAAGTCGCATTTATCTAAATATATTATTTGAACCCAGGCCCCAGCACCACAAGCACCGGTTTATCAGCCCGCAGCACCTGCCCAGAGCACCGGCTGTAGCACGTGTGGGGGAACTGGTCAACACTTGGCCGCTCCTGCTATCTCCTATGCAAGCTCTTCGAGCTCTTCGAGTAGTTCAGCTGGATCTTGGTAAATGCTTCTCTCTCTATTAAACTAGTTCAGCTGGATCTTGATAAGTGCTTCTCTCTCTATTAAACTAGTTCAGCTGGATCTTGATAAGTGCTTCTCTCTCTATTAAACTAGTTCAGCTGGATCTTGGTAAGTGCTTCTCTCTCTATTAAACTAGTTCAGCTGGATCTTGGTAAGTGCTTCTCTCTCTATTAAATTAGTTTAGCTGGATGTTGATAAGTGCTTCTCTCTCTATTAAACTAGTTCAGCTGGATCTTGGTAAGTGCTTCTCTCTCTTTTGAACAAATAATATAGTTTAACATTTCAATACGAGAATTAGTGTTTTTAACTTGTAATTTCAACAATTATTTGAAACTAGTGTTTGTTTGTATGGATAAATTATATATTATTTGTTTGGCTATCTTTAAAACACCGAACAAAATGCACAAAGTTTCTCTAAAAAATGAACAATATTAAAACATAATCTAGATTTTAAAAAAGAGCTAAAAAATACTTTTCTGTAAGTTAAATAATTATTTGGCCATAAAATGATGAATATGCTTTCTATTTGTAGGGGCGGAAAGAAATGAATCTACATTTATCCCAAAGAAGCAAATTCAAGTTCTAGCTGTGAAGTGGATTGCATCATTAACATGAATGGTTTAATAGACAAATAAGTTGTTTTGTGTCCTGATGAAAATTTAGTGATGGAGGTGAAATACATTTTCTTTAAGAAAAATAATGTGTTCAGATAATAATATTTTAATTGTAGCAAGTATATGTGTAACCTTTTACCCTCAAATTTGGGCTACGGCCTGTATGAATTGGCCCAAGGTCACAAACAAACATACACCAGACCCACAACCTCCCGGTTAAAATGGCTGAACTTAAAACCTACCATCCCTGACAGGCCTAAGAAGAGTCGCGGCGAATAGGCATAACACTCTGACACAAGTTAAATAAAAGTAAATTAAGGTAAGGCAGACATGGAATATAAATAGCATTTAATTGGACAGAGTAATGAGTCTACAGCGGAGGCCTCTCGACCTGCATTAATTGGTGGTAAGCACACACGAGAAAATAAACTTGATTGGCACAACACATTCAGTCTGGCCACTTTAACAAAAGATACAACTTTATTAGGAAACCAACAAATATGGCTCTAAGAGCCTGACGTATGCCTACATAGAGATCAAACCTAAGGAACTAATGTTTTTTATTCGCAAAAACCAGACTTGGCTTTATTAGTCAGGCATACATAACGCTACCTAAACGGTACAGCTGGCAAAAAGTATAGCGTGGTTTGACGTTAGCCCGGTTAACTAACTCGAACTCACGCGTAGGACTGGAAGAGTCATACTTTGACAAAACAAAAATGTGCACAAATACAAACTAAAACTTTATGTAAGCTACCACACGCATGCTAAAAGGGATTACAAACATAACACTTAGAAAATAATATTCTTACCTAAACTTAGGTTAGCACACGAAACAAGTATAGAAAGTAGAACTAGAAAAATTAACACAAAATCCCGCTCCTCCAGCGGCCACACCTAATTTAAATAGAATTCATTCCCTTTATTAAAACAACTTAGCAAAATAATTAAAACAAAAATACCTTTAGTACAAAAAAAAAATTCCCAATATATATTCCTCGAATTGAAGTTTCAGTCTAGCTTTCTCACAACAGAAGTTAAGCCAGTTCAAAACCAAACCACAACATCCTTACTTGAATCGACCAAAATTAATAAACAGATGTAACGACGCTATAAGCAGTCCGTACTATCCCCAGGAAAGCCATGTTCCTTCTTGAGACGTCTCTGCCTCTTCCCACGTCAATCAAAGTTGTGTTATTGGCAAGGTCAGCTGATAATATGACCGTACTAATTGTAGCAATAATGCCGTTGTAATCAACTGGCTCAGGGTCAGATCTTGAATTTATAGACAGACACATGTACCTGGGGAGGGAAATGGAGTGTTGGGGAACTATATTCAGAATGGCGTATTCAAGAGTTAATTCCGGTTCGTTGTTGGAATGAAATGGCAATAGAACCTTCTAACAATCTGTGGGGGGTTCCCCCACGGGGAAATTAAGACCCCCAGCCTCGATTACGACCAGACTAAACGATGCACAGTGGAGCCAAATCCCCAAAAGCTAGCCAAAAGTGGAAAGATTTTTCAATTTGGGTGAAACTTAGTTCCTGGGGGGTTTTGGAGGTCGATAATTACGAATCCGAAGTCAAAATTTGCAAAAAACAAAATGGTGGAACATTTCTTCAAAAATAGTTTCATTTGAAAAATCAAAATGGCGGTTCCAATATGGATGACTTACATAGGAAAAACTTTTTTATTTAGGTTGAAATTTAAATTTTGGCCTTTTCAATGATTGTTAATTAAAATTCGAATTCTAAATAACAATAGAAAAAATAAAGATTGAGAATGTTGTCAAAATTCTAATATCTGAATATAAAGTTAATATAAGAATTTTTTTTATGTTTAGTTATTATTAAAGACTAAAATTAAATTTTTTATTAAATGTGTAGTTGCTTATAAGGAAAGGAAATAAAATTAAAAATAAATCTTTATTTAATAAATAATTAAAATGCAGCCAATTACAACTTTATATATCGTCAACAGAAGAAGAATTTTATTAACAGTCAGTTGATTCAACTGTAAGATAGCTGGAGATTTCCTTACTTACTCCAATACTTTGCACAATTAATAATAATGCTTTTGGTAGCAACGATTTTTTTTTTCGAGATAATTCGTGCGAACTAAAAATAAATGTATTGGATGTTAATTGTAAGAGTAAAAAAAGGTTTCCCATATTTTTCACTCGGGAACATTTATTTCATCGCAAAATCTTCTCTGAACTTTTTAATATACTTGTTACTATACTCTTGAGCGTCTTCGGACATTTGTTTTTTATTACAAAAACTAGCACCGACAGCAGGGTGGCAGCTAGTAGCAGTAGGTTTGGGTTGTTTTCATTAAATAATAATTGAATCTACAACCTACAATAGGTCTAGTTGCAGAACTCTACAGAACTCATAAACTTTTCTCTACGGTTTTAAAATTTTACTTTGCAATTTTACGTTCATTTTCATACAAATCATTTGTTTATTAATATCACATAAATTATTAATATAAATTTTGTAATATTTGATGATATTCTACTTATTTCCAGCTGTCATATTCATTTTTTAGATATGAAATTTATTAATTTGATAGTTTTGGCGTCCTCTTGAATAAAACCGTTAAGAGCTCGCCTCCGAACACGACCCCTGCTCAAGTGGGGGTCACTTTTGAACTGGAATGTAATAGCACATAGCAAGTATGAAGGACAGGCCCCTTTCTAGTCTAGAATTCGACACTCGTACTATTACTCAAGCTAGCCCACCATTTCAAATCCCCGAAATCGAAACTTAATTTTTCGACTTTTAGCCAGCTTTTTGGGATCTGTCCCCACTGTGTGATGACTACTTGCTGGGAAGAATCAGTGGAACTGCTCCTGGAGAAAGTTTCTCCCTGATGATACCCAAAACGATGAAGACGCACAGAATGAAGAAACAAGGATGCTAATGACTGACTCTTACGATGACGAGAGTAATGTGGCTTCAATAACCCAGGATGAAGTCAAGAGGTTCATAGCTTCAATGAAGAACAAAACACCTTATCAAGGTTTTGCAGCAAACTGTTGATTGTATCGCTATTTATGTCACCAAACTGGTGCCTGGTACAAGGCAGGGCAGAGTACCAAATATATGGAAACAGAGTGAGGTAGTCATTCTAAGCAAGGGAGGACAATAAAAACCCGATACTCAAGTCATATAGACCGATTTTCACGCTAACACTTGTTGGAAGCGACAAGAGAAGATCCTCTGTAGAAGACTACAGAAACACCGCGAGGTGGTAGGAATGAACTAGAGACAATATGGCTTTATTAGGTGCAGGTCTGGAACCAAGAGGGGAGGGAGATCCTCAGGATATGACGTCCCTCCTCCCCTCAAATATTAACTATTTAAATTTTTGTATCACTGCGTCTTACTAACCATTCGGTCTATACGCTTACGTATTAATAATGTTAATGGTTAGGGATGAGTAAGGTTGAATTCAGTGGAAGGGTACTAGTATTTGCGTGAAGAGAAATTGGAAAATCATTTAGGGAAAACCACCCTTTAGTAAACCCGATTGAGATCGAACCATGATCTCCCCGCCATCGGCACTCTAATCTCTTGCAAGAGTATTTCCTTTGACTATGCGGCCACCGAAGTGGGTACTATTTAATTAAATAAATATTGAAACAACCTCCTTATCAGGAATGACTTAGGAATCAAAGTGCCAAGTGTGGTCATCACGGGGTAGTGAACCTCAAGTTAGTATGGTAAGCGCAATTGCTCTCAAACTGTGGGTAATTCGCGAGCCGATTTTTGGTGATTCACGAAAAATTTTTGAAACCTGAAGAATTTGTAATTATTTGAAACAAAAAAAACAATATGAAAAAACGAAACAATGAAAATAACTAAAAGAAAAAAAAGGTGGTTAAATAAGTCGCATAATATACGGATACAGTAATCGGATTTAGTGTTCGTACCTGTGATGTGGACATCAATGACGTCATCAACGTGAACCGTAAACAAGTCCACACTTCGTACACGACTCATTATGAGATTTTTTAGCAAAATTATATTGAATAGTAGGCCCAGATTAAAAAATATATTGTATTAAGAAACTCCTCCCATCCCCCTATTCATGTCAATTAAGGCTAGGGGAGTCGCGAAAGTTAGTCGTCTTAAAAAGTTTGGGAACCTCTGGACTGGAGTTTTTTTAGATGGGAGGCTCTTTATTGTAATTAGGCCATAAGAGGAATTACTCCCACTCATGTTCTACTCTCCACATCCACGGACTATTCCAACCCTCGTCCTTAACATGATTTTGGTAGGAAGAACATTATCTGGTAGTTACTCAAACAATTCTAATATATT
>CABFWB010009860.1:0-11333 GCA_902151455.1 Timema bartmani | reverse complement strand
GGGGGGGGAGGTTGCGAGCGTGGGTACATTGCCCCCTCGCCCTCGTTTTCTTCTAGCAAACAAAGGCCTTTAAAAGTTTAACAATTTACTTATGATTCTCGAGACCAGTAACATTGAACAATAATGATTAGACGCATCCTTTACTCAAACATCGCCATTTATGAATGTTTATGGAACATACCACAATATAAAAATATAGTTTTGTTGAGTTTATATAAAAGTTAAATAAATAAAAAAAATTAAAATGAAAAAATCTTAGTCTTAGCCTTAGGTTTAGTGAACTATTTGGTGAGCAATTTACACCAATAAGTTTAAATCAATTATATTGCTCTCCACATAATTGATAGATGTGTCACCAATAGTTCATGCACGGTGCCCATGTTAGACAATAACCGTCACTGCCGTTAGAACACCAAAAAATATCAGGATACGGCCCTGATTCATACAAATAAACTTTTTTTTTCATTTACTTCAAGTGAAGTTTAAGGAGGCTATTGGAGAGCTCAGAAGCATTGTTTAATCATTTGTTCATAATAAGAGAATGATGTTCAATTCCAAAATGGGGGTAAAGGGTATCAAGTATGTCACATAATAGTTTAAATTTTTACATTTTAAATTTCACATATAAAAAAACGTGGAAAGGTAAGATTAGTTAGCTTTCAATTATATTTTAAGTAAAATGAGTCCTGGAATCAAGGTAAATAGTGAGAAACACAAATCTGCCTTCATCAAACAAATAAAGTCAATCATTAATAGGTCCAAAACAGGATATTCTGTTATAATGGAGTATTGTTTTAGTTTTTAAACTTCAAAACTGGCATTCTTATAAAGCTGTGGTAACAGTGAAAGCATATTCATGACATCGCTACAAGTTCAATCAAACAAGATTGTTGTTTTTTTCACACTAACAACATTTATTTCAAAGATTTGGGAATAGTGAGTATGATTGTTCGATACCTTAGCTCACCTTAGCTCAGTCAGCAGCGTATCTGTCTACTGAGTTAAGGCTCCCGGGCTCGATACCTGGCATGGTCGAAAAATTTATCATCGGTGAAATGTGGGTTTCCCCTTTCACAGTGATGAATTAACGGCCGGGGGCTGGATGTTGTGTCTGTTCTATAGATAGGTTAGTTTATAAGTTGTGTGTTGATATAAGTCAGTTTAGAAAGTACACGATAAATACCCCAAATAAAAGAAGAAATTAGAATGAGTGTGAAAGTGAGAACAAATATGTAATTTGAAAGACTTCCCTATTGCATCATTTAAAATACATTTGGTAGTGTNATGGATGAAGTAAAAGGATAATTTACATACGATACTTTAAAGAAAAATACCTTCATCCATGGCTTTTTAAATATATGAGAGCAGTCCAAAAATCAACTACATTACAAGTGTTATTCATTAAATTTACTGGGTTGACTTCATATCACTTAAAGTGTGTCGAGATAATGAGCCTAGTATTCTCTAGTGGTATTTTTTTTAATGAGAATCTTTATATTTTATAAGAAGTAGCACTATAGGCATGAATCCATAACACACTTTTTAAACTATACTTTACCAAAAATAAAGAATTACCCCAAATAATTTTCATGTGAACGCGCTTCCACTGTAACCACAACTTAAGGAATACAGTAGCGCGAGGATCTTTTTCTTCAATTAAGTCCGAATTGCATCTACATGAAATAATGTCCGAACAAGAAAACCTATTCTATTTTTCCACAAGCATTGACGGAAGGTGAGGGCGACTGGCCCGGTTTTACCTCGTGTGTGCATTTGATATTAGAGGTCAATGTGTATGGTTTCAAATAAGTAACCTTGATATTACCTGTCCTGACCTTGAGAATGGTCAGAGCGGAGATTATTTTCTCTGCTTTGGTCCACCTATGTAATCTGCGAAGGGTGTCGGGTGAGATGACTACCAAGTCTCTAAGATAAGTTTGAAGGTTTGTAGAAAATTAACATCCTTTCAGAGTATTGGAGAGCTTTATTAAATTCCCTTTTTAATACACTTTGATCAAAAAATATAGTAGGGGGCATTGTACTCGTGCCGTATAATTTCGGCGTTTATGGTCACATTAACAATGAATTGTTCAACTAGGATGAACTACCTTCAGGTATCTATAACTTTAGCCCTTAAGGTGTTTGTAAGCAAACTAAAATTCCCGCAGCAAAAAGTAACTGGTAGCTTTGGGAGCAAAGGTTCAGGATTACCTGTCAACTTTTCTCAACATGATCAATGTGAGACAAAAGGTGTGCTCTCATTCACTTATTCGACAATTTAATAATAATAAATTTAAATGTATTGTAATGCAGCCACAATATCATGCAGTGTGTGCTTATTTAAATGTATGGTAAGTCCTAGCAATCGCCGTGAGAGTAGGTTTCTTAACAGATGTTTAAGTTAATGTTAATAAGTTGGCCTAACTAGCTAGCTGTATACATTATTGAAATGTTTAAGTATGGTTAAAACAAAATTTAGAACAATAATTACAAACTATTGTTGGTATAATGACTTTGTAGACCCAGATTAACTTTTGCACTTAAATGGTTAGCACACAATATTTACTATGCTCCCCTAAGAATTAAAATGAGCTCCAATTTGCGAATCTCTACTTGTATGTCACTGTTGAATGAAAAATTTCCATAAGGGCCTTTTAGAAAATAAAAAACTATTTTTACTGCCAACTTAACATTATACTATATTATTATTACTATTTTATAGGTATTGATAATTTATTAAACTCCTGATTATTCATATTTAGGTTATCTGGTATTTTGATTATTCTTGCCCGGTTCTTCAAAAAATTACAGTATACAGAAGTTTTCAATAAAAAGTAACTCAGCGGTAAATGTTGTACTGTGAATGGAGCTTAGCCATGTTTTCATCACAATCACAACCCTTACCAATCATAACTTCCCCTCCAGTCTCAGTACCTGCCCTTGTCCGGTCGCTGATCATTCTACAACGAATTTCAGGAAACAATCTATTAATGGCTGTTGCCAAATAGCATGTGTCACTTCTATACAATCCTATGTAAAACTATTTTATTTAAATTACTATCTGTGTTATAAATATAGTTCAAGTGTTAAAATTAAAGAAAAAGTAGTGTATTCTATCATTAGTGTTTTTCAATTTTCCAAGCATTCTTTGGTACAGATTAACCCAGGTAGTAAAAAGTTTTTTTTTATCTTTTATTAAAAGTGACAGCTGTAGATAGATGGAGTAAATCTAGTAGCTTTACTAGTATCAGATAAGGTCCTTCTTAAGAAAATTATAGTGTAAACATAGGCCTACATGTCTCTAATAGACTTCTGGAAGTTTTTCACTTTTAATAAAAGATGCTTGTCTTGTCAATTTTTAAGGATGAATTAAATAGCCAAGCTATTATATTTGTAAATCACGGTTATAACCACATCTAAATATCATAGCTCAGCGGAAATACCATTGACATACTGAACTGAAAGTCCCAAGTTCAATTATCATGTCCAGGTGTCATTTTTCAATTTGTCATACTGAGACAAGCATCCCGGGCTTGATTCCCATGTTAATTTTTCAATTTAAATAATAGTGTCAATTTTTGTTGTTTTTGGCTAACCAACTATGATGGGATGAAAAGGAATTTGAGCAGTTTTTATAACAAATAATATTTTTGTACACAGTAAAGAATATTTTTAAGTAAATTTATGTAAACAGTTCTTGAATATTTGTCATGGGAACTGTGCATTTTGGTTAAAAAAATCTTTATTTTAAAAAGTTTATCATCCAATGTCAATATGCTGATGGAAAATATTCATTAACTGTTGATATTTATAGATGAGCCTATGTGGATGATAAAATTAAACGTCTGCTCCTAATCCATATTCAATTTATTCTTATCAAAATTTGTTTAGCTTTAAAAACTACAAAAGTAGACTACTCGCCTTAATTCGAGCTTTCTTCCAACACACCTTGATTCATGTTGGGGGCTAAAGGCCTAGAAGTGAGTTCATTTTAAGACATTTTTATAGGAGAGAAGGACCAAGGAGTAAGAGCAAGCATAATTTGACAAGCTTCCCATACCAATAATCTGTCAAATGAATTTGAGGTTATTTGATTTAAATTAGTAAAATAGTAACTGGACCAATAAAATACAACACAAAAGATTAATAATTTGCATAATTGCACACAACAATTAATATTGTTTGGATACATTAGTGAAATTATATAGTAGGATTTTAGTAGAAATTACTTTATTATAGTTATTGATATTATTCATTAAAAGAGACGGCTGTAAATCACATGACTTGGCATTATGAATATTTGAAAATTATTTTAGTAGCTTTTGTAACTGTCAAAAATGTTCCTCCCTATCAGAATTAGTTTGTATATAGTAGTGTTTGTTTTCTAGATTGTGAGTCAACATAGCATTCTTAACTTTTATATTTGGCCTTTATATGACCTCTGTAATTAATAGTCTATTGATAAGAATAATTATTAAAATATAGCTCATAAAGGAAAAAAGGCTCCAAATGATTGTATTAAATTAAACATTGAAAAGAGGAGAGGAGAGCAAGGCCTAAAAGCCTACCAGAAAGTTTAGGCCTCAAAGTTCACAACAATTAAAAACACAACAAAACACATAATTAGAAATATTCAGGGTACATCGGTCCCCTTCATCAGCAGAAGAGAGTAAGAAGGGACTGTCGTACCCCAAAAATATATAATTGTGTGTTTTATTGTGTTTTTAATTGTGAACTTTGAGGCCTACAATTTTCTGGTGGACCGGTGTTTGTTTGCCTTGCCTTCTATTCTCTTTTCAATGTTTAGTAAAACATAGCTCAAAAATTGAGATTCGTGATTTTATAAACTAAATAATTAGGCATGTGCAAATACTACAAAATTTGAGTCTGAATAGAGATTTAGTAGCTGCTCAAACTTGACAATTTTTACAAAATTCAAAAAATTTGAGTAAGCCTACCAATGGAAATTTATTAAATTTTTCTCGAAATTTCCGAGTTTTTAATTTTATTTGGTTCTAAGATATTATTTTATACCTGACTAATAGAGTCCCTCAATATTTATGTTTGTCTAATTAAAAATTAAAACTCTAAAATTATAATAAATTTACTCAAAAATCCAAATGTGTGTGACAAATATTTTTGAAAATAAAATAAAATAAAATAATAACACTAAAAAAAGTTTAGTACAAATAAAAGGTATGGACAGAGTTGGAAATGAATGGGTGCTGAAGGAGTGCGGTTTGAAAGAGAATCCAATTGGTCAATGTGAAAGAAGTGTTTTACTTTGGTTAGGACATTTTGATAGGATGAATGTGGATTGAGTGATGAAGCAAATATATGAAGGTAGAATGTGTGGATCAACAAGAAGGGGTAGGCCATGGAAGACGTGCTTAAATGTTGTAGATGAATATGTGAAAAAGAGAAACATTAAGAGTTTTAAAAACAAAAGCGCATGTATGACTCAGTGTATACATGTTATTGAAGCGAAGAAAGTATGCAAGGATAGAGAAGAATGGAGAAAGTTAGTGAAGATGGGTTAAATATTAAGTATCTTTTTAAACTAAATCATATACACAGTTTCTTGCCTATCCCGAAGGGAACAGCATGATTAGGTTTGTTTGTATATACATATTAGGTACTCAATACTTATTATTTGCAATTGAAAACAACTTGGCATTTTAATCCATAATCAGCTCAATTTAGTGACAATTGCTTAAATATTAAATAGGGGAAGACAAGAAATCTAAAGAAACCTTTCACTTACCTTTCAGCCACATTTAAACTTATAGCCTAGGCCTAACTTGTGAATTAAATATATCAAACTTCATAGTGGGGATGATAGGAGGGGTTGGGTCAACCCTAACCCCTTCCTTACCTTGTGAGGTCCCATGGTCATAGGCCACAGACAAAGTATACACCAACTCCTCATCTTTACGGTAGTTTCGCTGTGCACCTTGAGCTAAGTTGAGTCCATCAACACCGGGGTTCACTAATTAGTGTCAATGCTCAGTGTTAAAAAACACTTCCAAATGTTTTGTCATAAATACCATTATAATTGTAATGAGCAGTCTACTCAAGTCCTTTGTGAGGTAGGATCTTCTGAAGAGTGTGGTGTGTCACCTAAACCTAGCCAATTGGCTCTAAATGTATATTTGTATCTTTTCTATAGCGAAACCATGTTTAAACTTAAGACTTTTTTTAAATGTCCCTTGATGGCAACTAGCGATACTCCTGCTGAAGGACTCGCACTCGACCAAGGAGCGCAGCCACTTTAACCTGGAGGCTGTGGGTCTGGTATATATACTTTTATGTGGCCTATATGCCCAGTTATTTTTATTTAAGTTGTGATTGGGAGTTTTTTTTTTTAAAGAGAATCCATATTTCAAATTTCTGTGTCAAACCTCTGTGACTCTTCAATTTTATTTGTTTGTCTGTGAACAACTATTTGTTATTTCTCTTAGCCAGTGAATGTNTTTTTTTTTTTAAAGAGAATCCATATTTCAAATTTCTGTGTCAAACCTCTGTGACTCTTCAATTTTATTTGTTTGTCTGTGAACAACTATTTGTTATTTCTCTTAGCCAGTGAATGTTGAGGTTCAGGGTCTTGTAGACTTATTCTGAATGTCTGACTCCTTTTTTTCTTGATCACCATAACAGTAGCATCAAATGTAGGTACCGTATTTGACATATCAATATAAGGCCTTCGGTTAATAGTTTAGACAATAATTTACCCAACTTAAGAGCTAAATAAAATACCTTACTCTCATTTAACCAAGTTGCTAATACTTCTTCTCGCAAATTATTAATCTGTGACAGTGTTAAATAAAAACAACTAGAACTTAATGTATTTTACCCATACCAACTTAATCAAATGTTAAATTGTTTTAAACATGAAAGATTAGAATTTTGAAAGGTTAGCATAGCATACAAACTATTATTTTAAAACAAGTTTTAGCTATAAAATTAAATATGTGTTTTTGTGTATTATATTAGATTTTTAACTGCTGTAATTAAGTTTAAATCTGATATACCGGTAGTGTATTGTTTTTTGAAGCTATTCCTATTAGCCTAAGTTACTGTAAGTTGTAATTGTATTGTCCGACACCTTAGCTCAGTCAGTATTGTGTCTGCCTACTGAGTTAAGGGTCCCCAAGTTCGATTCCCGGCATGGCAAAAAAGTTATCATTGATAAAAATATGGGCATTAACAGCCAGGGACTGGATGTTGTGCCTGTCCTAGTCTTAAAATTATAAGGCATATGAAGCTGCAACAGGCTTAGCCAGATAGTAGTGGGAAAATATATAGTTTGAATAAAAAACTGACTCAGGCCATAGGCTGGAAACAGTAATGGATGTAAAAAGTGTAATATTATTGTGTGAAATTTTATCTTTCCACTCATAAGAACATGCAATAGTCTAATTAATGTGTAAAGTTATTGCGCAAAAATAAAAGGTTTTATAGTAAAACAGTTGATGATGATGATGATGTTGGTACAATTAGAATAGGGGGTCTTAGAATAAACATGAATATGAACATATAAATAGGTTAGATTTAATTAATATTAATACTAACATAGATATAGATGGTATGACCTCTATGTAAGAAACTATTTCAAAAGTATTTCCACAAGGTTCTAATATGAAATTATCTGCATTTTCTAGGTCTTATAAAAGTAATTCTTATTTTTTCAGACAGTTTTGTAGTCTGTATAAAGGAATTGAATTAAATTTTTCATAAAGTTGAATATGCAAAGTCTTCTATGCAAAGGCCTAATATTTAAACTTCCAGTTCAATGTCACAAATTTACAAATTTTATAGAAATTTCTTAGTTTTTTTTCTTTTCAAAATAATTGCTGTATTTACTCGGCTCTCCCTTTTTATCCCAGGAATGTGGTACCGATAACCCTGTCCACGCAATGATGCATAATAGGGCAAAATTGATTAATTTGATACATTAATTCGGGGACAGTACGCTATATCTGTCCATTCTCGGCCATTTCTTTCTTAAAATAGATACAATATTGAAGTGTATAGGCATAAGAAAAAGTTTCACTCATCTTCAAACAATTAATTTACAGTATGTAGATTATCATAAGTAACCTGTCCATAACAATTCTAGAAGAAGTGTAAAACCTCTTGAACATAATATTGATGGTGTCATGTAAATAAAATGACAACTAGTTTATATATTAATTATTAAGACACTTTCCAACCTAGCTTAACCTAACCTTTCATTAGGATGACACTATCTCAACACAGCCTAATCTAACCAGTTCATGTGTTTAGTAAATTAAATAAGATAAAATATTCAATGTATTAATTCAACGGCGGTGATATACATCATACAATGTCATATCAATTTTGGTGCACAGAATCACGGGAAAGTTACATTTCATCATCAATACCGGTATTTACATTTTGAAAGAAATTTGGGTGATATGTTGTCTAGTTTTGTTTGAATGTATAGTTTATTAAAAGTGTGAAAAATGTATAAATCTTGGTGTCGTTCTATTCTACATACTCTTGTGCGTGTGATAAAATGAAATACGAGAGCTAAGTCTTGTAACCTGACAATGAAAAAGATCCCTAAAATGGCACAAATAAAGCGTACTATCACTTTTTCAAAAATAATTACTGTATATTAATGTACCGTACCAAGTGTTTTATAGTGATTAATAATGCTCTTTATAAATCCTTTTTCCTAAAGTAGATGTAAGTATTAAATCAATGCATTTAAGTAGTGTTATAAGACATGTCACCGACATTCACACAAAGCATACAAAGCTATTCACAAAAAATGCAAAATTTGTATAGTGGTTACTGGTATTTGAAACATAATTCTTAAGTCTACATTTTGCATTCAGTCACCAAAGTGGAATATCTAATAATTTGAATTGAATTTTACTCAAAAGTTCTAATGATTAAAAAACCTACATTATCTATAATTTATTTATCAATACAGAAATTAAGGGTTCCAAACACAATATATTATTCTTTTGAAGTATCTCATTTCTTCTTTTTGGTCTTGGAAGGTTGTTCTGATCCCTCTGTCTCCGGACGAGGTTTCTGCCATTGTAACGCTTTCTTCCTGTACATTGGCCATGGTGGAACAGTCACTAACGCTGCGAGAACAAATCCTGCTCCCAGAATATAAACAGTTTGGGAGAACTGTTGAATAATGTACCCCCAAACTAAACCAACACCGCCAAATAATGTAATAATGATGCGATATAATTTTTCTGCTTTCCGCTGGCCATCATAATCCATATGAGTCGGAATAGTGTTGAAAAACTGCATTTTTTATTATGTTCAGCAAACACTATTTAAAGTTGCCTGTATCTATTAAAAATTGTGTGCGAAAAAAACTGGCACAACGATTTAATAAATTAAATATGCAATAAAAAGTATCTCTAAGATGTAAAATAATCACGTCGACAGATGTAGGCAATGTTGCCAACTGCCAAACTAATGTTAAATTACAATCAATTATAACTTTCAACAAAAATACTGTTTACAAATAAATTTTATTCAGAAAAATACCACTGCTATAATCTTTAATCTAGTTTTATAACCAAGTTTTAAACGTTAATGTATGGGTACAATTTTTAACAATTTTATAATAAATCTTTTTTAATTATTTAGATAATAATTATATTTGATCGGAAATTACTTTTTATGTCTTATGATCTTAAAATAACTAATAATTGACACAAAATGTAAAAATATTATAAATAATATTGGCATTGGTACTTTTCTTTTTGGTTTATCTCTGCTCAGTGTTGCCAACTGTACGATCTGGATACTACTTTTGATATAATTTCACCACCTGTACAATCCAATTTTATGATATTTTCTAAAAGTAATATACTGTGTCCCAGCTATATAGAGTAACACATTTTACATAAATTATTATTTTTTATTAAAATCGGTGGGTTTATCAATATAATGTCAGAAAGTAGTATACTACCGGTAAAAATACAATCCATTTCAGGTCCATGTACTATCACTTGAAACGGTTGAGCTGGCAACACTGTCTCTGCTGGAAATCCATTGAACCCATTGGACGGAAAATTGTTCTTAGCGTCATTCGTCATTCAACTGTTACATTTCAAACACGTTATTCCAACGATTTTATCATTTTCACAATTTACATGGTTATCTTTTTACTTTTGTTTGTTTCGGTACGAATTGCTGTAAACCATGTCGCTTAGACTGAGGAATATTAATGTAAGTACCTAAAATTAAGCTTTAGGATATATTTCACCTCATTTTACAAACATTTAACTTGTGTAGACCCACACCACTTTTCTTATAAAAAATCTTTGTATACTTTAAATAAGTTATTACTTTTTGATATAATACAATCCAAGCAACTATTTAACTCTTCACAATAAGGGCTAAATAGCTATTTTTAAAAGAAATAACAGTTTTCACAAAGTGCCTTTATACATAAAGTAGCCAACACAAAATTAAACCAAAAACTGCTTTTAAAAAAATCTAGGCTGTATCCAAATATTCTACTTCACACGCCGTCGACCTTTGACGTTCACTCGATAGTTGCATTGGCAATCATATGATCAAGTGTAGAACCGTCCGAATAGTCACTAAGTGTGCCGATGCACCCCTCACAAGTCCTTGAGACCAAGGGTGACGGCAGGTTACCCTTGACACGCCGTCTATGCATAGTTTGACTGGCAACTGTTTAATTTTTCTTCTTCTAGAGTAATGTGATCTGTTATAAAATATTTTAACTATACGGTACTGCTTTTGTTGTAGTGTTTTTGTGTTGTGTTGGAAATGTCTAGTGAAAACAAGTGGGAATGGATATTAAAACTTTGTATTCGTTTTCATTCCCTGCTGATAGATGGGTTTAAAATATTTTCTAAGATCATTGGTAGGAAGCAGCACTGCGGACTCAAGGGTGTGTAAAGGGTAGTTTGCTGTTCGAAAAGTCTGTTGCAGTCTTCGGTCTCAAGTGCGTGTAAAGTGTAAATGTATCAAGACATGTGTACTAGACTATTCGAATGCAGCCCTAGTTGGGTGGTACATAAATAAGATGGAGGGATATGCTCAATGTTTGCAATACATGCTATACTTGACTATTCAAATTAAATGATTATACCTACTAACCATCCCTTAATTTCAGAGCACCGCCCTTTAAATTTATTTATTAATTTGCTTAAACCCTTGTACCAACTTCTCTACTTTTGATTATATTTAACCGGGACTTCATCTTGATAATAAAACTAATCATTACTATACCTCAGTTTTATCTTCTGTGGTGCTGACTGACAGCTCACAGCTGACTTCTGACGGCTTTGAAAAGCTACCAG
>CABFWB010009859.1:0-11337 GCA_902151455.1 Timema bartmani | reverse complement strand
TAGCCAACTACGCCACCGAGGCGGGTATCGTCACTGTAATATTGGTAGCATAAAGCCCTTCCAAGTCGAAGGTGGCCGAGTTATGTGATCCTAATTGATTGCTCACGAGTCGCTGACAATTTCTACCCTAGGTACAGGACGACTCCTGGATAGCTCAGTGGTTAGAGCAAATCTTAATATTGATGTCAAGTTGTTTTGATGTGTTCAATGTGATTAACAAAACAATTTGGTATGTTTATTATGTTTGAAAAATAAGTTGTTAGTGCTTTTGAGCCAAATAACATAGAAGTTTGATAAATGTGTATTGATTACATATATACAGCTTCAGGAAACTATAAATGGCCTCCTGCTTAGTTTATAAAAGCTTTCCTTTTTATAATAAATTTGATCTAAATGGTTAATTGGTTGTACATCAAAGTGCATAGCACACATTCCTGACAAGTGAAATAAACCAAAGACTCGTAAATGATTGGATAGCATACCAATGAGGTTCATAATTACCCACGAGCGTAGACCAACTTACATGTGTTGAAGATAATGTATTGACAACACCTGGTTCAAAATAATTTGTTCACAGGGGTCATACTTTGTTGCAAAATACCTGAAAACATAAATAAAGTGAGTGGCGTGCAATACAACAACATTACACCTACTTAATAACTTGTGCTATAAATTATGTTCAATTCAAGCAACAAAAGTGACAACACTTAAAAAGACAATTTGGCATAGAGTAATAAAAATTGTTATAACAAATAACAAAGCCAGCATACCCATTACAAAAGTAAAATCATTCTTAATATTAAACGGAATTATATTGTTTACTAAATAACATTATTTTACACACACCAGAGAAATAATTCAAAATTGTTTGAATAAAAAAGTGCTATAGTTTTCGTCCTGTCAGAATGCTTCACCTCAAGAAAGCCCTGAATAATAATGCAAAATAAAACACCGTTTTTCACTTGTTTCATAAGAAATAAATGCTATAAGATACTTGCATAAGCTCGTACGAATGTTACCATAGACTATTTTGTTATTCATGATCATTTACCTTACTCTGCAGATGGACTAAAACAAAAAACGTTTTCCCTTTCTTTCTAGCAAATACACAGCCGCCATTGATAACAACATGTATGAGCGGGTCAGTAAAATGCTACCAACATAAATGCAATTCATTATAAGATAGGTTTCATACATTTATTAAAGTAAATAATTCTTACCTTATAGATTGTTTGCCTTAAAAACTTATTTTAAATGACTATTGATTAATGTACGAAGCCTATATTTTGATTTGATTACTATTATTATTATTATTATTATTAATATTATTATTATTATTATTATTATTATTATTATTATTATTATTATTAAAAGTACCGTATCTAACTTTCTACTATCTATCTCATATTTCGTTTAATATAACTAGATCAGTTATCTCTATATTATACTGGATGTACATAAACATACTCTTTGCCAAGGACCAAAGCGTGGCGTTCAAGTTTATAGTATGCTTCATTGTGGGGGGAAAGGTCTTAACGGTTTCTTTCAATGTTCTTATGCTAAACATGTCTCTGATGAATAAAAGTGTTATTGTTTGAAAATAGTGATGTATTATACCACAATTGCCTGAAGAATCATTTACATTAAAGATATTCAATTCAGTTATACAGGTAATACTGTAAAAATACGAATAAAATATTTAATATATTTAAATATGTAGTTATCGTCCATGTTGTTTACAGTCTGCCAAGTATACACTTGTCTATTAGCTTGTACATTGGTTTTAGAAATCATATTATATTGAAAGTTCGACAAATATAATGAATAAGATATCTTAAAACTTATTTACATTTGTTTGAATGACAAACTTTGTGTAGTTACCATACGTTTAAACGATCACTTAGGTTATAGACTTGTGGAAAGTATTATTTATGATACCATCATATCTTGTATATTTCTTTCAGAAACAATATTATGTTGAAAGTTTGATAACTATAATGAAACAAGTTATCTAAAAACTATATTAAATTTGTTTGAATGACATAATTTGTGTAGAAGTCTTACGTTCAAACGATAAATTAGGTTAT
Organism: Timema bartmani; assembly: GCA_902151455.1. Lineage (NCBI taxonomy): Eukaryota > Metazoa > Arthropoda > Insecta > Phasmatodea > Timematidae > Timema > Timema bartmani. The sequence goes on along the minus strand of CABFWB010009859.1, from coordinate 9,250 downwards.
AGGCTTGTAGTAAATACATTATCTACTAAACCCTGATTTTATTAGGAATCTCAATCTGTAAGGCTTTATTTCGTACCAGAATACCATATATTATTATTATTATTACTATTATTATTTTGGTAGTATAAACGACCATTTAGAATCCTTTTGGAAGGTCTTCAATCCTACCTAAGCACTACCATAGGGTAGAATTCTGGTACGAGATAAAGTCTTCCAAACAAGCTTTCTTCAAAAATCATCGTATATATTAGCCTACATCAACTTATTTAAAGAATAAACTCACTAGTTTCGAGCTTTGTTATGCTCTTCAAAGCTTTTACTAACACATTTATTTCATTTAACAAATAACACATTCTATCAAATTAATGAACGATGTTAAAATGCCACAATTCCTTGAATGGGTGTACGAGAGAAAGATATAGCCGAAAATTTTCTTCTCTCTTACACAATGGTATGCAGACGACATCTTGAAAATTTCAGCCACAGATGTCCATCCAGTTATAGTATAGAGCTCAATGTACTGGATGGGAATGTTACAGAAATTTTCATGCTGTCGTCTGCACCCTTTTGAGAAAGGAATAAACCTTCGGGTATTGCTTTCTCTCTCTTACATCATACGTACAAGACAATATGCCATTTTAACGTCGTTTGCAATTTCTATGAATATTTGAGATACATAAATGCGTGTTTAGTTAAATGAAATAAATATGTTGTCACCTCCCTCTCTACTACCTAAAACGTGGGCCTAGTAATCTGACAGATTGAGGATAGGGGGAGGTGGTTGTGTATACCTGTTTGGGTTCGTAATTGACATTCAACCTGAATTTTTAAGGTTTTTATTACTACTACTATGTTTATTACAAATGTTATGTTGATAGTGCTATAAGGATGAAAGAACCTAAATAATATTTGGAAGCTTGTGACAAAACGAGGTGTTTGCTAGGAATAATCAATTGCCTGTCTGACTCCTAGGTAGTCTCTACACCGTTTCCGAACCCCGGTACCTTGGGCTCGAGCGGTAGCCCTCTTCCACAAAAACTGATGAACCGGCGTCCTGTCCCACGTAGTCCCGAATCGGGTAGAGTGACCCCTAGACTGCAATGTTGTTTAGTCAGCCACGATGGCTGGATCCCCTACATTTTATCCTGCCCACTGGTCTGGTTTCTGACTGAGGAATGCTGACAATGTTTATGTGGTCAGCACCTCTATTCTATTTGTTTACAGGCTAATCACAAAACCTGCAGCACTCATTTTGTCATTCACACAATATTATACAAGGATGCCTTCCAATTTAGGCCCTGCGTTTACAATGTTAACAAAAGGTTTTAACAGCATAACTAGATTGTAAACAAGGCTAATATAATGATATTTTATTAAAGCCTACAACCTAAATGATCGCTTGGTCGTAAGACTACTACAAAAAGTTTGTCATACAAACAAATGTAATCAACTCGTTGGCTACCTTATTTCGTTATAGTTATCGACCTTTCAAGATGAGTGATAGTAAGATGTTCATGTGGATGTGTGTCAGATTAAACTCCCATTATTATCCTCGCTACACTCCTCCCCAGTTATCATTGCAACCATTTCAGTGCCATAGCTTTATCACACTAGTTTTTAGTTATTTCATGGTGCCACCGCGCTTCCATGTTACATTGATTTTTGTATAAAATAAATAAATGACTATAACACAAAATATATAAAAACATTTCTATAGCTATCCCAAAAATAAGAGGGTGGGGGCATGTAATGATCCACCAAGGGGTGCCTCAGCTGAAAAAGGTTAACCGCTGGGCTAGAGGTAAAAATAGATTTTTGTTCTCCTCGAATCCTTACAGATGATATTCTAATGCCATCATATTAGTGAGGTTTATTGAGCTTACAGTAAGTGTACTAGAAACGCCTCCATCCAATCCTAATAATACTTAATTTTTGGAATTTTTCACTGTTAGAGATGCAAATAATTGGACATATTCTATATTTGATGTAACTAAGACATTTATTTACAATTTGAAACAAAATAAAAAGTTCTCCATGGTTTTTTATTACAAAAAAAGTATACAGTTATTCAAAAAGATAACAAATTCATCTCGTTAGTAGCATTTGGAAAATTTAAATACTATATTGAAAAGGAAATAACATTTTACTCATTTTTAGATATATCAAGAATTAAGAAAAATACTAATAATCTCACATGTACTAATTAATTTTTAATAGATAAGGAACGTATGCTGCAAAATCATCTCATAAACGATATAAATGAATCGCTCATTTTTAAAAGGTCATACATCACTTTTTACTATCGCTCATTTTTAATAGACCACTATATCCACTTTTTGTCATTTCTCATTTCGCAGAGGCTATACATTCCCTATTTTACCAAACTTAACTTTTTTTCTATTTTCGAATGTTACCATATAAGGTGCATATTTCATGGGAAAAATTCTATTTTCACGGGTATTCCATATATTATTTATGTGAGCGTTCCTTCAGAAAAGGGCGTATTTCTAGAGTTGGATTGTTTCAACAAAATATAATTAATACATTAGCTGGGGACATTCTTTTCCACTCAGAAAAACATGTATTATGGTTTCTTGGGTTAAATTTTATATTTGAAAACGATACCACCTTTAAGATTAGTTATAATAGTGAAAGTAGTGCTTATTTAGTGATCAAATAAAAGACGGTTAAAAATGTGTTAAATACACAAATAAAGTAAAACGATTAAATAGCTTTATATATTTTCTAACGGCTGCAGTGGGTTTACAAATGTATATTGTTTAATTCATATTCACTTATCACAATTTATTTTTATTAGTGACTAAGCCAGAGTCTGTGATGGACGTGTGTAAATCATCCGCTACTACGAGCTATCATTGATACTATCACACGTAATGCATTTTCCCTGTGTCAGTGAATTAATAGAATGGAATCGTTTTGTCTTAAATGTCTTTAATAGCTGCAATAGCCCGCTTCGGTGGCCACACGATCTGAAACGTAACTCTCGTAATAAACTAGACTGTTGATGACGAGGAGATCGGGGTTCGAATCCAGGTCAGGTGTACTGAGGGTGGTTTTTTCACTTTCCCTCTACACACATGTGGGTGTACTTCCTCCTAATTCAACCTTACTCATCCTTAATCCACTATAGTAATTAGTACATAGGCGTCTAATCTGAACAGGCAGTAAGACGCTGTCCTAAATATAAAATATCTGCCATTGCACTCAAATTATACCCACAAGAAATCAATTACTAAAATCTAACCTCCTGATATCGGGTCTTTGTTCAAACCCCCACTCCAGCCTTGTGGGTCATTGACAATTTAAACTGTCTGACCTAGCTTTACTTTGTATTGTCTTGTAAAGCTGCGTTTTGTCATATATTTATCTTCTATCTATTTATACCACGTCGAACTATCTTCTGGAACTTGTCGACATTAGTTGAGAGTAATGCCACCAAAAGCCTTTTGTTTTGTGACTTGTTTAAGTGAGAATATTTCCAGCTGTAATAACTGTGAAGGATTGGCCAAGGCTTGGTGTAGTTAGTTGTTTTTATTTATCGATTGATATAAAATATTTGACCTATAGTATGAAGAAGTCTTTGCGTCATCAAATTTCCACAAAGTGGTAAATTGGGCCTAAAGCGCTCAAAGCAGATATTGAGAGAACATTCGTCGATTCTTCGGGAGTTTGAATCTGAAGATGTTAAACAAGGTCAAGGTCTGTATTCCTGAGTGCATTATTGAGAATTTCGAGGGGTTTGCTCTGAAAAGTTAAATGGGAAAATCATTTGGGTTGGCTCTGAATTTACTCAGGGCTACACTCCCAGGATCAAATCTTGGGGAATGTCCATTTCATGATGTATCGTACTCTGGAACAATAATCATACCCCTCCTCGTTGAACCAGGACATTGCTACTGTTAGTAAGATAGAATCAGCTCATAAATCCTGTAAATATGCATTTGACTTGATTTTTATTAATAATATATCATGCTCAGACAGTTCGCTAAATTAAAAATGAACTAAAATTATATATATTTAAAAAACTACAATTTATTATTGTTATTAGAGCGGGAGATAGCAAAAGAAGTTTATTTCACAATATGGGTTATTGACAACAATCTAATGAGGCTAAGATTTGAACTATGACCTTCCTACCAGCGACGATAAAGTGCAATGTGAGTCCAACGTCTTAAATAATTAACTGCAAGTGTAGGATAGAGGATATGTTGACAAAGAAAAATAAAACTTTACATTATCTAATACATTTTAAGACATGTCGAACGTATTTTTGAAAGTGTCATCTTTTTTATAGAATCATAGTTTATTTGACTACTTGTACTAAACGCATTTAACGTGCTATGCTAGTAAAATCTTTAAATACCATAATCATAACATTTAACTAAACATACACTGGTGTATTTTATACATTCACATAAAATAGAGGACGATGTCTAAATTCTACAAGCGTTGTATGTGTTTAAGAGAGAAAGAAATACTTATAAGTTTCTCTCTCTATTACGCAAAGCTATGCAGACGACAGCCTGAAAGTTTTGTACACATTAAAACAAGACACTGGACTTCATTTGGCTAATTTATTTTTAAAATATATGTTTGTGGATATTGTCTGGACGTCATAATATACATTTTTAAATAAATATATTAGCTGTGACATTCTTTGACTGTTTAATTTTAAACTTATTTTCAGACATAATTTATGGACGTTGTATCTAGCGTTTGATTTTAAATTTAAGGGATAGTATGAAGTGAGTGCGTGATTCTTTTTTGTTTCAGTTTAAAATTATTAGAAATTTAATGTTTTCTATATTCTATATACACAACAAGATTTTGAAGTTTCCGATTTTTTCCTAAACAATTAAGACACCTTAGATTATAGCTCAATGGTGATTTTACATATTTATTGATAGGCACTACAAGTATTACAGTTTTCGTTTTTAATTCAATAGACCTAAATTTGGTAAATTATTAACCTATCTTTATTTAAAATAAAAACTTTGAACATTCTCCAACGAAACAACTATCGTCACACATCTCAAATGTCTATGAAATCTTTTGACACATGATATTTTTTTATGCAAAATATTAGTAATGTTTTCGCTAAGCCAACAATGACTAATCTAACCTTCCATGTGGGAATATATAAAAATTTCGATTAACTATATATAAGACTCGTGCTTAAAAATACCTATTAGATGGGTATTCTAAGAATTTTTTTTCAAACGACTTAGAATTTTTTCCATTACATTTGTTTGGTATAATCGGAAACTTCAGAATCTTGTTGTGTGTATAGGTGCTATAAAACATTACATTTACCATAATTTGACAGAAAAAGAATAAAGAACCCCGCCCTCGGATCATATTATTGTCCAAATCTATTTGAATAAACATCATTTTAATAGTAATAATAATAATATTTATCATTATTATTATTATTACATAATACACACAAATGCTATAGGGATGTCACCTATTTTGAACTAAAATACATTTCAGATATGACATGAACGGTTTTTTTCACTTACATTTTTAACGTTTCTTGAATACCTACCTAAATTATAAATACATTGAATATTCTTTGTCAATTTTAAAATGTATTTATACTTTTCATATATGAAATTTTTTAAATATAAAAGGTACAATACATCACTTTGAAAACTTTCACATCTGAATTATATTACTTTATTATTTTATTAATGTGCCCCCTTTCATAATTTAAATACAAAATAGATTGCTCACTTCTCCAATAATGAATAAAATACACATATAAATAAGTAATGGCATTTAAAAATAAATTAGTTTAAATTGGTATTGCTTTGATCATATTCTGTTCAAATATAGCTCTCTATTTTAGATAATATTTAAATATCTACTAAAACAGTAATTGCTATTAGAAAATCTTATCCAAATCTTTGAACAAAAACATTTTTATTCTTATTGTGATAATGTTTAAATATTATAATATTGTTCTACGATTTGGAGATTTACGCTTTTGGACATATGCTATATTAATAATATTGTATTTATTCTGTGTATATAAATAACTATAGATACAATAACTATGAATATAGATAATTTTAAAATATAAATTCTTGTAACAATAAAGTGCTCATATAAATAATAATAGTAGATCTACTTTATACAACATGGCTATATTTTTAAAATTGACGTTAACACTGATAACATTTGTGGCCCCAGATTTATAATAATTGAACTGCTACTGAGACCTCGCTCCACAAAGCAATGATACACTAACATGCTCTAATACACTAAATACACTACTGCATGACCGACGAACGGCCACTAGGTTTGGAGTTGATAAAACTACAACATGTTTGTTGACAAAGAATATCTAACAACGAGACGCCATTTAACCAACAAGCGTCAACATGGCTGAATTTGTAATGTAAGCAACTAATGATCGAGTACTGTACAAAGTCCCAAGTGTTGTCAATTCCTGAACTATATCAGACGCCACCACTCAGACGCTACTAGTGCTGGCAGAATAGAGAACAGGAAGATGGGGGATGGGCCTGTTCCGGTGTTCTTGTATTGATTGGAGAGGCCCTGTTGGTTGGGTTCATCTACGGTGTTGGTTACTGTACAAAGTCCCAAGTGTTGTCAATTCCTGAAGTACATCAGACGCCACCACTCAGACGCTACTAGTGCTGGGAGAACAGAGAACAGGACGATGGGGGATGGGCCTGTTCCTGTGTTCTTGTATTGATTGGAGAGGCCCTGTTGGTTGGGTTCATCCACGGTGTTGGAGGAATCACTTAGACTGGGGTACCAAGAGTCCGTAGTGATGGAGTAGCCCCATGTGACGCCCCGCCCCCAGCTGCTGGAACGGCCCGTCTCCATGGGGTGCGGTGGGATCTGGCGGGGTCAAGGAGGGACTGTGCCGACTGGAACCAGCGGCGGTATCGGTGTGTCCTGGGTACCAGGGCGAGGACGGTTTGTCCGAGCCGGGCTGTGATGACGTCCCTGGGAGAACAATGTCATTTACATCATCTGTGTGGCACTGCCATCGAGACTCTCAACTCGGTTTATACATCCTGGGGCCGTTCTAGGTTACGTGAGTACTGCTCCTACCTCGACCTCCAGGGGTCCAGCTGACTCTTGAAGTGCCCCTCTGATCGTCCGTGGAGCTTACGTCCGGCATCCAGGGCTCATCTGCTGTGGACCCCTTCCTGCTGCCAGCCCCGGACTCCGGGAAGTCCGTCACTCGGCGGTCTACGGTCTTCTACTGGAGACAACACGCAAGCATGGTCTCAAGCAGGAGTCGATAACATTTTTAGGTCTCAAATTTGGGGAAAATACCTGTGGTACCACCGGTACCTCCAGATTAGTAATCAGGAATGTTGGCTACAAGACCAAGAGGCCAGCCATATAGAGTTATAACTATATGTCACGCAGCTAGGATGAAAATAAACACCAACAGACTAATCTACTTCAGGTGTTAGGATTTATATTAGAATATTCTATGATTCTCTAAACAAAGTTTTATATTTTATATTTGACACACTTGTAATGAGAACGTCCCGATAATAGGGGTGTATCTAATTACAGTTTTTTGAAGGGATTCCAACAAAGGACACGCAGAGCTAGTGAGCTATAGTTAGAACTATATGTCACGAAGCTAGGATGAAAATAAACACCAACAGACTAATCTACTTCAGGTGTTATGATTTATATTAGAATATTCTATGATTCTCTAAACAAAGTTTTATATTTTATATTTGACACACTTGTAATGGAACGTCCCGATAAGAGGGGTGTATCTAATTACAGTTTTTTGAAGGGATTCCAACAAAGGACACGCAGAGCTAGTGAGATAACACTACTTAGCCACATAGTTGGCGCTTTCTAAACCATTTTTAATCACAATCTATTGATTGTTTACCTGAGGGCCTCCATGGTCGCGTGTTGTGGGTGTTGGTCGGACGCTGGAATTGGTCGGGAGAGATCGTGTCTGTCCGGTGCTGGTCGGTTGACATCATGTCTGTATGTCGGGGGTAATCGGAGGACGTCGTGTCTGTCCGGTAGTGGTGGAAGTTGTCAGTGCGATCCGCTGGCGTGAGTCCAAGACCCGGGCACTCTCCTGCACTCGGTCTGAAACATTTCAACTCGCCCATGAACCAAAGTTCACAGACATGTTTCTGTATGTGTAGTAACAGATGTAACGCTTTGAAGCTTCACATTATTGCCACATCGGCGCCTAGGAGTTATCTATAAGCCATGTAACTTTATTGAGATGTCTACATGGTATTTTGTGGGGGATTAAATCTGGGCCCCTCTTTTAGTGTCACAAAAGCTTCCGTATGAAATAATGGCATTCACTCTTGATGTGGGAAGTTACGTAGGGGATAGTTTGAAGTCTGTGTTTTCTTGGCGACCTCAAGGTTTCCTACCAGAGAGATCGTTAATGTCACTCACATGTAGTTCAAACACTGCTCACGGATGAAGCTGAGCGCCTTGTCTAGAATCTGACGGGCGAACTTGAACGCCTTCCCGCCATCCGCGCCACCATCGCATTGCCTCCTGGTCTCCTGCAGGACACAGGTCCTGAACCTCTGATGAGGACTGCGATAACGAACAAAGAATATCGTGAAGGATCGGAATATTCCGGAGGTGTGGAGACGTGACTCACAAGGTGATGATGCTGTACTTACCAGCACAGCTTAGAGTTGGAGACGTCTCTTGAAACCTGGCTTACAAGGTACTGGTAATGTTTGCCACAATGCTCAGCTCGTGTGAGTGTGGACTTGATACATGTGGCGTGTTTCAAGTACTCTGCAAAATTCACGAGGGTAAGAACCAACCTAATTAGTTGTTTTAGGCTAATCAATAACACACAGACAATTATTATAAGTTTACTGCCCTGGTTAAATGATCTCAACAATCGTGAATATTAATATTTGGTAATGTGTTATATCTAATACCATTCCAAGTATAATTATTTAGTTTTTCCAATAATGAAAATCCCTCAAAATATTTGATAATAAAACTTAAAATCCGTTTATGAGATGATCAGAACAAATGAACAGGTGCGGTTACCTATCTGGTAAGGCGAGACCTCGCAAATCTGACGGACGTATTCCATGGATCCCTCCACGGCTTTATCGAAGTCCTGGCGCCGACTCTCGGTGAAGCAGTTATGTGTGTATTGCTGCACGCACGACTTGAACTGCCCCCACAATCTGTGATAGACATTTTGTTTGACATCAAGGAT
>CABFWB010009857.1:0-11343 GCA_902151455.1 Timema bartmani | reverse complement strand
CTACTACAGACATTGTGACGTGCGGAGGGGAGGGGGTGAATACTCAGATAGATGGATGGTCTGCAGAGTCCGGTTTACAAGGAAAGGATTACCTCTGTAGTCACATAACGTGACCACATCACATTATTACTTTCCCTCGAACCCGCGGAAAGAGAACTATGATCGTCAATAAACCCAACTCAAGATTTTGATAATCAATGATGGTATCCACCCAAACTCTAATTTAACATTCCCTGACTTCTACAGTCGCCATGTTCCTAGCACTATTCAGGTGTTAAAATAAAACAATGGGCCATTGGGTGCGATCTAAGTTAGATTCCAGTTAGATCGAGACGTTAGATCAGTAGATTCTTCTTACAGAGATAACAGCTGGGCTATTTAATACAACATGACATGCTTGAAGACCTCCAGAGACACAGATGGCTGTTGATCTTAATTGATAACTTTTTATGTAGCTGACGATCTACACACGTCCATCACAGACTCTGACTTAAAATATGAGCTACCAGCTCAGAGGTAAGAGCATTGACGTACTAAGCCTAAGGTCCCGGGTTCGATTCCTGTGACCAGGTGGGGTTCTTTTTATTTCAATTAAAAGAAAATAACATAATTTTTATTTTATTCTTCCTATAAATAATAGCCATGACTCAACTTTGTCTGCCAAACAGGGACAGCTGGGAGAGAAATGTTATTAGAATTTGTCCTAGCCTCCGATATTTAGGGGGTAGTGTTGCCATAAAAAAACACTTCAGATAACTTCTAGGACAGTTTTTATTTAGAATATTTTCTAGCCTCCGTCAATTGGGGGATAGGCCTACCAAACCCCCCCCCTTAATTTATTGGCTGGCTACGGCCTTACCGCTGTCAATAAAAGTCGCGTATTGTTTTTAGTGAATATGTTAACATTCCCAGGTCGCGGGACACCCTGATTCGTTGTCGACCTTTCATGACCCCTTGAAACAGAACAAGTGGTTTCCATCTGTCTGTATCTCGGCCTAGAGTCTGAACCATTCTACCGAGCAGGATGAAACTAGGTATCTAGGGCTAGAGTCTGAACCATTCTACCGAGCAGTATAAAACTAGGTATCGAGGGCTTTCATAAGGTTCCTCTGAAGAGTTTGTGTAATTAGACGACTAACTCTAAAATTAGAGATAGTTTACTGAAGGGAGATCCGTTTTTACGATTTTGTCTCCAGGCCCTGTTTAATATCACGAGGTTACTTTACACGAGCATAAATCTCTAATTATATCACCGCAACTATTTGAGATACAAAATAACTTATGAATAATCAGTTGGTCAGTTCCATCTTCTACAGGCAATTGAACTGTTTCATCTTCAGTATCTTCAGCAGAGGATAGATCCAGACATTGAGACGGACAAGTATCGCCATCAGATAGCAACGAACGTCTCTAAGGAAGCCAAGATCTACCGGTAATTGTTTGAGGATTAAAGGGAGTGAGACAGAAACTGTTGGAATAAAACATAGATTGCAGTAATATCTCGACAAAAACATACCTTAATATAGCAATTTTGATTTATGTCTGATAAAATCGAGTGGTCAGAGTTTCCTGGCTACAGATCCAGAGGTCCCGGGTTCGATCCCAAGAACTGGGTCCGGATCGAGGTCAACTCAGCCTCGTCAGGACAAATTAGGAGAGACTTGAATGAAATAAATGGCGGCTCTGGTCTAGAAAGCTGAGATTAACGGCCGGGGTGGTTCATTGTGCTGACCACATATCCGCAGAAGTTGGTACTATCTTCGCCAACAGACGTTCAGTGCGGGCTGTAGCAATGGAGGTTGTTTTTCCTATTAAAATATTACTTACCCACAAATGGCGCGCGACAAACAAGTATTCGGGCTGTGAATGTGATAACATAAACAACTCCCCTGTATCGCAGCGAACCTAGTGGCTACATCTAAAACTTTGAGCTTTTAACAGTCAAGTTTTAAATATAAAACCCGCCTCGGTGGCGTAGTTAGCTACCGCTCTAGTTTCGCGTTGAGCTAGACTGCCGAGGCCGGGGAGATCGAGGTTCGAATCTCGCTCGGGTGATTTTCCACTCCTCCTCCCTGCAAATGCGGTTTCACTCCCTCTATATTCAACCTTCCCAATCCCTAACCCATTAGCGTAAAACCCGAACGGGTAGTAAGACGCGTTGCTAAGTATTATTAATGTTATTTAAATCTAAACGTTCAAAAGGAAATTAACTGTGTAATGTTTGGTGAGTTCACATTCACTTGTTCTATTTGGAGTTGGAAACTGGGAGTCTTCTCGCACAGGATGAGGAGAGGAATAGAATTAACAAGTTTTGTAAATTTATTTGCTTTTATTTCAACTTCACAAAATTTATACCTTTGTTTGTTAATAAAATTTTGTTGTTAGATAAAATCATACACGTATTTTGAACTAGATTTCATCAGGGAGATATGGGGTTGGTTGGTACGTTATTGCTCTCAGACTGCCAAAGTTTTACTCCCGGAGGGGCAGGAGTTCTAACCCCATTTGACTTGATATCAGGAGCTGTTATTAGACATATTAATGTGTGTATCCATGTTTTTACCGTTTGATGTAACAAAAAACTTGCTAGGCCAGAATAAATATACAATTGCTTCTGTAGGTACTACCTTTAGTTGGGTTTTATACATTTGCTAAAAGTTCTGTGCAATTTAACTGGACGTTATTTTGGCTTATCATGTTTTTTATTACAAAAAAACTATAAAAACCAGGACCTAAAACTCTTGTTTCTCTTCTTTGTGTGTTAAAAACTCTTAACCTGAGTTGCATAGGACTCTGCTTAACATTTTCTCACATAGAGAATAATTTTTAAAATGTATCATTTTTTTTTAAACGGGTCCAGTAATTTTGCATTAAAACCCAAATAAAATACGATCATTAAAAGTAATCCTTTAAAATAGTTGTTGTCTACGAAACTGAGACTTATTTTTAAATATGTTAGCAACTTGTTTGTAAAGTTCTGAACAGAACTAAACCTCCATAGAACATAATCTGGACGAAAGAATCCGACATTCTTAATAGGGGGAGAATTTTGTTCTGTAGAGGAAGTTTCTATGAAAATTATTGCAGCGGCCACTTCGGCAAGCGCATGTCGACAATCATACCACTATCCCCACAATGCTTCTAACAGAACCCAACAAGAATCCGACCGAAGACGGTTAAAACATGATAAACCCTAGTAGTTATATTAATATTGGGCACAGCACCCTTGAGACAACGATCTAGTCGAGAGGTTTGTTGTTCTAGATAGTTAAGGGGAGGTTTACCATCGTGTGCGTTCAAGCAACTTTTTACCTTCATTCATGGAAAAAGTTGGTAGGATTTTGCTCTAACATAACATAAAGTATAAACTGCTGGCACATAAATTAAAGAATTTGAATCATTTTAACTTATTAAATAAAAAAATTAATTTTTTCTCTTTTGTATACATTCTGCATATCATTTTTCCTTGCCTCATCTCTAATAAGGTATCGAGTGAATCTCCTCTGTTTCAGTAACGAGCCCAACCTCACAGGAGACTGTGGACTATCGCAAGTAAGGCCCCACTGCTGTGGTTGTCCTCTCCTCTGTTTCAGTAACGAGCCCAACCTCACAGGAGACTGGACTATCGCAAGTAAGGCCCCACTGCTGTGGTTGTCCTCTCCTCTGTTCCAGTGACGAGCCCAACCTCACAGGAGACTGGACTATCGCAAGTAAGGCCCCACTGCTGTGGTTGTCCACCTCATGCCACAGAGCACACTTTGAACACTAACAAGGGTTAGTGTGGTGGACATGATGTTTATTATGTAGACATTCACATTCTTTACTCTATATTTTGTGAAAAGACGCCATAGTTGGTGTCCCTGATGGTAAGCTGAGCTGCGGTAGAGCTGATGATAAAAAGATGGAAACTTGGAACAGATAAACTTTCTATTTGACAAATCCGGGAGTCCATTTAAAGTCCAGTAGTGTAACAAAATAACTATAACCCATGGTCAACATTATTGATGTGACTTACATAATTGAAAGAAGAAAAAAAAAATTAAATGAAATATAATTATTTTTTTTCCAAAATTTCACCAATTTTCCAAGAAAGCCCCCTTCCATTCCAATATTAGCGACCCACAAACTTTTCAGGGCCGTTATAATATATTTGTATATATTTACAAAACAAACAAAAATTACAACATAAATCTGGTATTTTGTCCAATCCTATTATTTTGTTTTTGGTCCCTACTTTCAATAATCCTGCCACCCTAACCTTAAATCCCGAAACACTTACATTTGAAATGCAATAAACATTTTTTTCTAAATAAAACAGTGCAATGTAACCATATTATTCTATGTACATTATTTACTACTTAGAATAATTATTTGGAGATGTGCGAATACTATTTTTACCCATAACAATAACAAAAAAAAGAAAGGGAAACACAAAAACATAACTTATCCCCCTAAAGGGTTGGATAATACAAATTCGATAAATCTACATTAACAGCTAATATCACCACACAAACTAGTGATCAGGCTCTTTGTACAATTAAAAAATGCTACTCTCATTTACAAACAGTCATTTTAAATAACTAATAATACTAATAATTCGTCGTCGGTTTGAAGGGAAGTATCTTTTGGACAATTTGAAATATAAAATGTCTAAAAGTGCTTTGGAAGTTTCGATTAATTTGTTTAATGTAGAAAAAGGACTCGGAATTTTTAACTCTTCTCCTTTTTGATAGGCCTAGTGTTACAAATTATTACAAGATACTACAATATATCGAACAGCCAGAACATGTGCTGTAACGTTATGTTTTGAGCCGAGAGTTGTTTTCTGTTCTGACAACAGACTATACAGCGTGGACCAGAACAAACAACTCCCTCTTTCATTCGTTTAAACAACCACAATATAAATTAACAACATCTGAACACAAATGAAAACAAAACAGAAGACTTAATATATAATTATAACAAGTGACGTATCCATAATGTCTGTAATGGATGCCAACATAAATTAACTACAACAAATATATTGTGTAACTTAAAGGCACCGCCTGAATTAAGGTACATAAGCCCTGGTTCTCATAGGAAGCCAACTTTCGGCCATTATAATTGATTGGGAGCTTTATCTGATTGATTAATTATAAAGTTCATCAATAAATGTATCCAAATGTTATAATAACACTTCCTTACGGATCATTATATAATTCCTCTTTACATTACTAAGTAAGCGGAACAAGAATGTAAATATAACTGTAATTTTTGTCCAGTTTTCAAATAACGCGCTCCCTATGAACTTCAGACTATGGCTGCTGTATGTCATGTGAGTACGAGGGTTCTGAAACTGTAAAACAGCTAAAACACTCCTCAATCGTCCTGTTACCCTGTTAAAAACTGAGTTTACTTGTCCTGGGAAGGCTGGATACATGTTTATAAGGAAACGTCCTCGGGAATAAGATCATTTCACCTTTTAGTGTTATTGCTTTTAATTATAAAGTTTTAAAATGTTTTCAAGCCCATAGGGGCACGTTGATACCTTACCTTCCATTTATACGCAAACCATATTTTGAAACCACAAACCACTTCTCAAATAACGCGGGTATTCCGGACGCATCTCAGCGCTTAGCTAGGCGGTACCTTTAGTTACTTTTCAAAAACAAATATTCATAACAAGTTAAAAACCGGTTCAAGGGTTTTTAAATTGAATTGAAATTCAATATTTTATAAATAAATGAATTCAAACCTATCCAAGATGAAATATTCAAGCAAAATATTCAACATTAGGTCCCCACTAGCGTGCCTGAGCTGACCCGGGAGGATTTCCAAATTCCTCCTCTCCCTCCTGTCCCCTAGAGCGCACCAAGAGCCAGCTACTGTCGCTTGTCCACGTCATCACTGTCTTCACAGGAAGTGACGGAATTGTTCACCTCACTCTGATTCGTCGACGAGTCGTCCTTACGCGTGTCTTCATCGAAGGGCGAGGTGTCCCCCACAACATCCACCGGCGCCTCGTCCAGACCCGGGCCGTAGTGCTCCTCCACGGCGGTAGGAGCCGACAAGGAGGCCACGTCGAGATCCTCCTCATCCTCCTGTTTTATCACCGCAGGTTCCTGCTTAATGGCGACGCTCTCTGGATGCGCATGCGCGATGTGTTGGACGCAGAGAGTCTGGTGAAGGAACGCCTCACCACAATGCGGGCACCGGGAATGCTGGGACAAGACGTGGACCTCCAACGAGTCGGCGTCCGAGAATTCCTTCTGACAGACGGTGCAGGGGTGGCCTCTCTCCTGCTTCACGCCATCAAGTCTCTCGTCAGATGTTGTCCTGTCATCAGAACTGTGCTCTCCGGGGTGGTGGGCCCTCATGTGTACCCCAAGGTTCCTGGCGGAGCTGAACTCCTTGCCGCACTCCACGCACGACCTCCTGGAGTGCTTGTTGTGGTGGCGCTGATGCGCCTGCAGACCCAGGGCGCTACTGAACTCCTTCCCACATTCCGAGCACCTGAACGTGCCCCCTTTAGGGCCCAATTTGCCCCCCTTCGGTCGGTGTGTTTTCTGCTGGACCGGGTCTTGACTCATAAGTCTTGTAGTACTGTAGATCGGGCGAGGGGTCGTACGAGCCGTTTGTGGTCAGATGATGGTAAAACGCAGCCTGGAGGGAGGAGAACAAAACTACTTCAATGATTCAACAGAGTGCAAAAATAATATATTTTTTTTAGGATAAATTTGCTTTTTAAATTCAGGTTCATAAACCAATATGGCTGCCATGACCAGACCTGCACTTGATATACGAGCCTGGGATAAGATATTCTGGGTTTTCTATATCTCAGTTGGAGTTTTAAACTTGGGTTACGATCTAAACATTAAAAGCTGAGATTTATGCAATGCACACCATATGTGTGTTTAGAATTTATTGATTCACACTCGTAATCGTGATAAGTGTAGCTTATCGTTAACGTTGGTAGCAAAATCCTACCGGAGAATATATTGACTATAAAATCGCAGTAATTTTAATATGAACAATCAAACATTTTAGTTAAAATTAATAACATTTATACCTAAGGCCACGCGAGATCGGATACAAAAAAAACAAAATTCAAACTAACAGAAGTTACGTTATGACTGATCTAAACGATCGATCCCCGTGTAGGAATACTTAATAAATATTATAACATACGGTCGTATCTAACAACGCCCTGACTGATTACTACACCACACACGATCTATTATTAACCAACAGGGATTAGAGAAGCACAACGCTTCAAAAGGAACCTACCGCAGTATAATTGGTGTTTATATCCAAGAAACTGAGTCTTGACTTGAGTAGGAAAAAATCCAAAGGCTCCAACTGATGTTCATTCAGAAATAAACTTAATTGCACTTCATTTTTAAAAATAACTTGTATATCCAAGTGATTCCTATTTCCTTCCAACCCTTAGCCGATTATGATGCGTACCATCACTATACGCGTGTATTCAATTATGTCCCTCGGGAAGTTTTAGGTTGGAAACCCCTGAGCTAAAATGTAATCTGGCGTAGGTGGAATTTCCAAGCACTCGTATTGACGCATACGTTCCAATCATGAACCCAACTTTAAAACTCCACTGCCAATAATCTTTAAAGCTGTCGCAGAAGTTGTCTGTAGCTATCTATTTACCTTGGTAGCCAGGTCGCCTCCATCTATTAGCGCCCCGGAACCTCCAACCATAGCCTCCTCCAGGTGGCTGTAGCTGTGGTTGTCCAGCTCCGCTCTAAAGAAGAACCGCAGGCTACACCTGGAGCAGTCGTAAGGCCTGGCCGCCAGGCCATGCTCTAGCATGTGCTGCTGCAGGCCTTGGGACGCCGTGAAGACCGCGCTGCACAGGTAGCAGGTGTAGCTGCCGCAGCCCGCGAAGGTGTGTTCTATGAGGTGGGCCTGCAACTTAAGTGGTGTGGACAGCAGGCGGCGACAAAGGTGGCACTCGTGGCTGCTGCCCTCAGTCAACAGGTGGGTAGCCACGTGAAGCTGGATCTCGCGTTCGGTCTCGAAACTTATCTGAGGGACAACAGGAAGGTTGTACCTTTCACCTTCCAAACACTAGATTGTTTTAGGTCATGCACAACGACTAGACTCCAAACCAGCACTCATACCTGGCACTTGATGCACTGGTAGGTTTTCTTATGGACGGTCACTAGATGAGCCTCCAGCGCAGAGCTCGTCTCGAACTTGACCTGGCACTCTGGACATCTGAACGCCTGCTCCTGGCTTGGGGACGGCGACGTCTTACTGTGGCAGTGGTAGCACTCCTTGCACACGTAGGTGGCGGCCTGGTGGCCTCCGTTGGCCACCACCAGGTTTTGGGACTCGAACTGTTTCAGGCACAGGAAGCACTGGTAGGTCGGCTCGGAGTTCTTCAGGTGAAACCGGGCGTGCATGCGGACCTCAATGTCGGATATCAACGTCTGTCTGCAGACGACGCATGGCGTCGGTAAGGCAACCTGTTGAGGGCTGTTGGTAGAGTTGTTTGCCCCACCCCCTCCATGCTGCTGTAGGTGCGAGTAGAACTGCTCCTCACTGACGAGATTGGACTTGCACTGTGTGCAGACGCTCCCAGAGACGACCTTGCAGTGCGTCAACTTGTGCTCAGCCAAGATGGCCGCCGACGGACACAGCTCATCGCAGATGTTGCACTTGTGTTTCCCCGAACCTCCACTGCCCTGGGAGTGAGTCTTCATATGGTTCTCTAGTTCCGTCCTGGACTTGCAGTTCTCGCTGCAGTAGGCGCAGTGGAGACTGACGGCACCATTCTTACCCCCACCAGCGCCGGCGGTTTTCACGTGGTGGACCAGCTTCCGGTGCGCTGTCAGCTCGGACTCGCTGGCGAAGTCACGCCGGTCACAGATGTCACAGCAGTTCTTGGCGCTTTCAGGTATCTTGGAAGCGACCCCATTGTCTGAGCTGGAGCCTCTCGAGGAGTTGTTGTTGTTGTTAATGTTGAGAGAAGAATTGTTATTTCCAATAGTCACCATGGAGTTTGAAGGGTTGCCGCCACTTGAAGGTTTGCTCTTGGGGGATTTCTGTTGACTCGGGTTGTCCACGCCATTCGATGAGCTGCTGCTCAGGACCTGGAGAGTACACATTCACTTACATGAGGTGTATAGGATAGCAAGAAGTTTGTAAGATATGGAGGGATTATGTGACCTACACATGGGGTATGGTCTATGGGCCTCTGATATTATTTGATTACACACGGCTTTACTTTTCAACAAAAAATCCTTAAAGGCTCCGAGTACATATTTCAAGCTGCTTGTGTTTTACAGAGTGGTACGTTCTGCTATAGCACTCTACGTAATGCTGCCATTATGAGAAGCGCATCATTTTCAACATATAATGCAACATGGCCATTGGTCATTTGAGCCTAAATAAGTTTGTTACCTTTTCAAGTTCCCACCGACTGATAGAAAAATCCAATATAGATTTGTATGTTGAGTTATTTAGTAAATATGATCAAAAGGGTTAATTATTAGAATGGAATGATGGTCGCCTTAACAAACGAGCACAAGACATAGTTGTAAATTTAATAGAAGCTATACTTAAGAAGTGGAATAAATAACTCAATAGTTTGGGCTTCGTTCCCGTTCGTTTTCTATGAAATGTCAAAGTAAACGATGACTAAGGGACTTATTTAAAGCAAGATATGAAGCTTGTTGAATGTTCTCTTTACTCATGTTTTGCCATAAAGTTACTGACTTAAATATCCTATCTTTGGGATTTTACACGTCAGCACTTTATTAATGTTGTGTATATTTACATTTATAAAAATATTTCGTAGTTTTTGGATCAATTTTTCTAAATCTTATTCCTACAGATTGATTTTTAGCTTTCAGTTATGTAAAGAGTTTGAATTTCTGCCTACTTGTAAATGGGTGCTATAGTGAAGTTAAAATATTATACCTGCAAGGTATATCGGAGTGAAACTCGTCCTACCTGCGTGGTATGATGAGTCTGCATGTGTTTGTCCAACAAGAACTCCACATGAAAGCCCTCTTGACAAAAAGGACAGTGAAACTGCTTAGAGTGGACCGTCAAGTGGAACTGCATGTCGTGCTCAGTCGGGAAGCTGAGGCGGCAGAACAAGCAGCGGAACTGCTGCTGAGATGCGGAGGCGGGAAGTTTGGTCGGCGACAGAGGAAGGGGCGGCGGGGGGTGGTGGTGGATTGTCCGGACGTGAAGACCGAAGTCCATCTCCGAACGGAAGACCGCTGATGATAATGGGCAGGCTGTGCAGCGGTACAGCTTGCATTCGTTGCTGTGCTTTACCGCGAAGTGGACCTGATAAAGAGAAACAATAATTTCTTGAGAAGAATATAAAGCCTTTACATTCAAGTATAGCCTAAAATATTGGAGCATGTCCAACACAGATCCTGGTTGGGTAGTTTGTTAAAAGCCCCACGTTGGGCACCATCTTGTTTCATCTCAACTGAGGACTTTTGATAATTTGTGTATTATTGCTGGTGAAGGAGCTAAGGGTTGTGGATGTAGAAACTTATATAAGGCCTGGAGCTTGGATCTCTGGCATTTAAGGACAGAGTATTATTGCTGGTGAAGGAGCTAAGGGTTGTGGATGTATAAACTTATATAAGGCCTGGAGCTTGGATCTCTGGCATTGAAGGACAGAGGGGTGAAGACCGGAGGGATGTGAATGTTATGACTGTCGCAAAGGCTAGTTTTCCTCCCATAGAGCTTAGGTTAGTTATTTATGTGCGGCATGCGCAGAAGAGAACTGTCTGGGCGGTGTTTTAGACGTCCTCAGAGAGGCCCAAGTTCCCACGGCAACTACCCCGATGGCTAAATGGTGTTTCATGTCCCATTGAATTGTAGTTAGTTCTCTTATCGCCATAACTCAAACTGTGTCTCATCCCTTCATCATAGCATTGAGGGAGTGTGTAATTTGCATTGCAGAACTACTGTGGATTGTAAGTACTACATGCTTCATTGTAGTCTCACCTGTATGGCCACCTTGGAGTCGAACATCTCCTTGCACAGGGAACAGCGGTAGAGATGGTGCGCGTGGATATCCATGAGGTGTTTCTGCAGCTCGTCAGGCTTGGAGAAGAGCTTGAGGCAGCTCTGACAACCGTACTCAGTCACCGTGGCCAGGAAGTGACTGGCGAGGTGCTGTTGATGGTCCTCTGGGCTGGAGAACTTGGCGCCACAGTGGGGACAGGGCAGGGCGGGGCTCTTGACACGTTGTTCCGAGGAGGCGGCGAGCATAGCCAGCAGGTCCGTGCCACCACCCCCGAGTAGACCCCGGAGCCCTCCCGCCTCCTCCAGGTGAGACTTGAGATGGGTGCGGAACGACTCGAAGTCTGG
>CABFWB010009856.1:0-11346 GCA_902151455.1 Timema bartmani | reverse complement strand
GGCCACATTGACGTCACAGACACGACAGGCTACTGCGCACCTGCCTTGTGGACCCTACCGTGTATTCTAAGTACCGTGGTCTCACTTAACTTTTACTTTAAAAAAAAGTGTTTCAAAGTTGTTAAGTTTTTCCTCTTGTTACTGTCGTAATCAGGTCCTATTATTATACGAGACCATTTATTTTCCATTCAGAACACCTCAAAATGTTAGGTTCGTATTATATTCGGGGCAATACAGTATATTTACAATTTGCTGGCATTTAATTGAAACGGTAACTAAACTAATATGAAAGATAATCGATTATTACCTATTCTGAATGTTGCCGTTTTGTTTAGTTGCCAGTTTTATTGAAAAATAATGATCGAAGTACCGAGAATCGTAATGTTATGATCGATCCTCAATTCTTTCAATACCAGTAAGAATCGAGAATATCAAGGTATTGAGTTTAACAGCCCTATATATATATATAAAACACTAGGATATCTTTGAGACTAACTTGTGGTACATCAGGTATATCCACAACTTATGAGTATTTTAATATTCACCTTCAAGATGCACCTTGTCAAATTAGCTCTGTCAACATTTCAAATACTGTACTTCTTTTCTCGTACATTCTTATGGTATTGAAAAACAAAGGACGTTTCTTGGAATGAGCCGAGTAAGTGGGGTCCGAGAAAATGAGGCAAACATTTTTGCTATCACCTGTAAGATCCTACTTTAGGAATCACCCTAAGAAAACAATAGCTTAAATAACAGAACTGTCAGAAGTGGAGTTAGTAGCTTTTGTAGGTAGGTTTACTAACCTTCCCCCACCCATTATCTCAACATACCTACTTACTCAAAACATTATTTGCTAAGTTTGAAAAGTTTGAAAGAAAGGGCAGGATTGGGGAGGCCTCCCCCTAGAAAAATGAGCTTTCGACGCCCTGGAGTGTCCATATAAAATTTAAGCTTTATAGGACTCTATTTGTATGTTTAATCCGCAATTTTGGACTCTCCATTTTATAATTTCCAAGTTTCAGATTCGTTTAGTAAAGATAGCATGATTCATAGCTTACATACAAAATTTAATCTATCTATGACTAGATTTGTACGCTTCGTGCTTCAATTTGGATTCGATACTATGGATTTTTCAAGTTTCAGGTTTTTCATAACGGTTGCATACCCCATAACATCCATACCCAATTTAATCTTTTTAAGGCTCAATTTGTATGTTTCATCCACCATTTTGAATCCACCATCTTATATTTTTAATAAATATTGCATGATATTTAACGTCCATACCAAATTTCAGCTTTCTATAACTCAACTTGTACGTTTCATTGCCTTTTGAAATTTTTGAAATCCAGGAAGTTTTTAATAAAGATGACGTGCTAAATAGCATCCTTGCCAAATTTCAACTCTTAAGCTATTGAAAAGTGGGATAAAGAGCCCTGAAAGGACACTCAAACACGGCACTGATATGATATCATTTGACCTATAAAGATTTTGTGTCCACCCTTTTGAATTTCTCAAGTTTCGGATTTTCCTCATAAAGGTGGCATACTAAATAGTGTCCATGGCAAATTTTAATTTTAGGTAAAAAGTAAGTGGGGGAAAGACACACAGACACGGCATGAATTTTATATAATTGTGTAGGTAGTATTTGTAAAACTCCCCGCTCTTAAATAATCAAATAAATTTATACAATTATTAATTTTATAAAAATATACATTGAGTTACATTAAAAAGTTGTGTTTTAAATTAAATTATGTGGCTGTGATTTTTGTATTATTACTGTATCCACTGATTTGGAAATAGGGCTAAGTTCGCGTGTATGGGTGCAAAACGAGGCCAATCTTTGTCAACCACAACATACTAGCCTTCACTAATAACATTTTAAAAACTTACACAAATAACATTTTAAATACAAATGAGGAAACAGGGATGGTGAAATTTGTGTATAACCTGAACGAATACTAATATGCGAGTGGGAGGGAGAGGGGGAAATGAGTGAGATTAGTAACAACATAATATTAAGAACAAAGGGTTTCCTACACTTTCACCAATAGTTTCCAGATTAATGTTCTCCTTCATTTAGGCTATTTCCAATATTTTTGCCCATGATAAAAAAATACCAAACAAAGCAACACACGTGCAGTATCGCAGTCTCAACCTGAAAGATTAAACAATGCCTTATTCGTCCAAACCAGTAGGTGCATGTAATTGTTATAGTTCTGAATGATGTCTTCAATATGACACGTAGACGTACTCAACACAACAGGTGGAGAGACGCGTCCGCGACTTGACTGGTTCGAGCAGGAGCCCCGACGGACTACACTCANACGCGTCCGCGACTTGACTGGTTCGAGCAGGAGCCCCGACGGACTACACTCACTACAGCTACGACCGAGATCTCTCAGTACGGTAGAGTGTTCATTAGAGAAACCAGTACAACGTCCTCCGTCGCAGTCGGTCACTACCGCTATCTATGAGTCACGGTAGTCAACGATTCCTAGGGACCCCATATTTATTATTTTTTAAGCATAAAACCATCGAACTGCATCGAGATTCACATTTGCTTCTCATAATGTGATATACATACCTATCAATTTTGTGTAATACATGTTATATTATATACTACAACAAACAAACTACCTTATCATGCAACATGTTCACAAGTATACTGAATTGACTGGCCCTGATAAGCTTAACGCTTTTTTTAGTTCCAAATAGTTGACTTTCCGACCCATGTTTAGATAAACTTATGATTAAGGGGCGAATTTGGAGCTGTTGAACCCCAGGGCTGTAAAAATTTCTAGGCCCCAACATTAGACAAATACTTTTCTTCTCAAAGTTTTAGCACTACAATTTTTTATTTACAAAATTAACTGTTAAGAGATCAGTTTTGAGGATATTATTTAAATAAGGAAATATTATCATCACAATAAATTATATTTGCTTACGAGTGAAAACAAAAGTTTTATTATATATTTCGTTTATTTTTAGTTCATCTTTGATAAGGAGAGAAAATAATGTCAAAACTTCAAAAGTAAAAATAATTTTAATTTCTTCATAAACCCTCTGTACAAAAATGACCTAAGTTGATTTTTATAAAACTAGTCAGCAGAAAAATATTGTTTTTATTGCAACAGTGTGAGTAGGCCCTGGGCGTTAGCCCCTGTCGCCCTCCCATAAATACATACAGGTGTCTGCTAGTATTACTGGCAAAGCATCTTACCTAAATGTCTGTAGCTCATCGCTGCACTGGCGCAAAGCAATTTTGCCTTAGATGATTCTTCATAATTTTAATAATTGTGATTGACCGAACTTGATGAAACATTTTACTTCTATGAATTTAGTTAGACTACGCCTTATACTCTCTTATTAATTTACTCGTGATTAAGAATACGAAGTGTATAAATAATATAGGAGTAATTGTATATGAAAATACCAAGTGTGTAGTTAGGTTCTAAGGCATTTCCAAACTGTCCTCTTCCAGGTATTGGTTTAGCAACAGATGGACAATGTTGAAGCCTCAAGGAATGTTGGTGGGAAATCCAATGGATGGTCGAGGATTGTCTGCAAAGATATCGAAAATCAATACGGAATTTAAGGTAACGACGTTGACAACCATTATAGTTTGAAATCAGTAGATCTATATTGTGAATATGCTTGGAAAACTAGTTACAGGAGACACGTGATCAATAATGGAACACATATGTTAAAATTGTTCAATATATTAGCTAGAATAGTAATATTTTAATACATATTCGATAACTGCTGTGTTTGCGCTTGTGACAAAGCAAGGCTATTAGATGTAGACCCCAATTTTACTATGAATGGACATATCTGACGGGAAAAGCTACTAGAGCTATATTCACAAATTCATGCGTAGGTCAAGTGTTCTACAGCTGTCACTTTTGAGTGAGATTATCAATAACTAGAAAATACCACCAAAAATATAATAACAGTTGGTCAATGTTGACCGCTAAAAATGTTAGTATTAAAAAAATACGTACATACATACTGTCGCGACCCCGCCCCCCGTGGGCTTGTTCTGTCAGGATTGCTGGTGGAAGGGGTAAGGTTGCAGGCAAAGTAGTTGTGTGGGTTCGAAATACAATAAGATGTAGGTTTGTGAATTTTGGTTTAATAGTAGATACTAAACGATGATACAAAAAATGTGATGTTGGTCGTAAGATAAAAAATAAGAAGACTGGACACCCGTACTCGTGGAATAACTGGCTTAACTTGTGAATACTTAGACTGACAAAGTTGACTGTTACTACGTGGTGCTTCTACCAAACTCGATCCCAGGACCCTGGGCTCCAACGATGCCCTCCAAGTACCAGTAATATTGATGACTCCGTCTGTATCGATAAGGAGTCGGACAGAGTAACCACCCGCGAGGTAGATGGAATTGTGATACATTTGTTGCCAAAAAGTAAAGGTCTTTTATACGACAATATGAGCCCTTTCGGCCTCACTAGCTTACACATTGTTATGAATTGTCAGTGCTCTACTGCAATCTCTCGAGTACACACATACACACACATACACACATAACACACACATTACACACATTACATACATTACATGTATTACATGCATTACACACATTACATACATACATACATACATACATACATACATACATACATACATACATACATACATACATACATACATACATACATACACATATACATACATATGTAGCGTGTTTTACTATTTACAAATGATATATATTTACACTTAAGAGTACAAACATTAGTACCACTGTTATACATCAATATATACACGTACGAGACTTGGTTACCGTGTCCACGACTCTAGTTTGATACGACCAGTCCCAAACTCACTCACAGGAAGACTACTTTACTACCTGACTATTTGCACCTGTGTACCCCACCCCCTCTTTCCACATTCCAGTTACAGAGATGGGTACGCCCACTACACTCGCAAAATAATCACTACAGCTATCCGCTACACTATTCCCTCCCATATTTTAGGAGGCGAACCTGAGCCACTATAATACATCACACTGAGAGTTATTATTGTTTTGGTTTTTTTCCACAGGAAATTCATTATGATCACACGTCCAGATAGTATCCCGTGGGCTTCCTCTGCCTCACAGGATAGTGTATCGCTGGAATAATACAGGATAGCAAAAATAATTCCGGACTATTAGTTTTTGTTTCACCTTCATTAGAAAAATCAAAACTAGAACTTCTTAGTAAAAGACTAGGCCCTACGTGTTTCTCATGTGACAAGTTTTCACTTACCTATGTCCCTTTCCTGTCTGTTGTTGAGGGTGGTTCCCTTAGAACAGAAATGCATGGCTTCAGCCGGTTGAAATGTACAACCATCTGTTTCCGCTTGGGTGATTCACGTTGAATACAGTAGACTACATCTAATATTATGGTCTTCACAATATATGGGCCATCCCATGCTCTGTGCAGTTTAGGTGAGGTTCCTTTTCTGACTGCTGGCTAGTGCAGCCACACATGATCACCAAACTTACAGGCACTACCCATGCAATTCCGGTCCTACACTTTTTTTTTGCACCCAATGTGTTTTACCGAGATGTTCTTGTGTCAAACGATTTGCAGTTTCTAAATTTGTTCTTAATTGCCGAGCATACTCTACGACACTGTCAGCAGGCTCTGGCTCTCCATACATCACGTCAATTGGTAACCGTACATCCCGACCGAATATGAGATATTAAGGGGTGAACTTTGTCGAATCTTGTGGACTGGACCGGTATGCGAGTAGAACTTGTTTCAGGTCCTTGTCCCAGTTGTCCTGAGATTTGTTGACGTACTGGGAAAGCATTGCGCATAGAGTTCTATTGAATCTTTGTAGCAGACCATTTGACTGCGGGTGGTAGGGAGTTGTGCGAGTTTTCTTTATCCCAAGAGGTTGACACATTTCTTGGTATAGCTTAGACTCAAACTGGCGTCCTTGATCTGTATGAAGTTCCACCGGCACACCAAACCGGCAGATGAACTCTTCCACAATGAGTTTAGCTACGGTTGACGCTTCCATATCTGGCATAGCATAAGCCTCCGTCCATTTGGTGAAGTGGTCAATCACTACAAGAATGTATTTGTTTCCTTGAACTGTATTTGACAAGGCTACCAGAATATCCGCAACTACACGCTGGAGGTAAATCCTGCAAGGTAAGTCCCAAGGGGTTCTCTCAGCTTCGTCGTCGGTGATTTCCTTCTCGCGCTCTCAGAACATTCTCTACACCACAGCTCTACATCATTGTTCATTTTCGGCCAATAGAACCTGTGTCGGAGTCTCTCTAATATCTTCGTAACACCTAATTGACCACCAGCAACCGTATCATACAACGATCTTAAAATATTGGTAGATAGTTGACGTGGTACTACAAGCAGAAGTATATCCGGCTTTATTTTCTTCCAGCCAGCGACGGTACAGGAGGCCCCGATGTACTTCTAGTCGTTTCCACTGTGCCCACAAGCTCATGTATCTCTCTCCTCTACTGGATGCTTCACAGGTGGTTGGCCTCTCCTTGTCTTCCCACTTTAGTTTATAAATGTGTCCAATGGCTTCATCAGCGTCCTGTAGCAATCTGATGTCCGTGTCTGACCAATTAAGGGCCTAGCTTGAGTCATCTTGAGATATAGTGGATATCGGCAGCTCCTCCTGCTCACATTGTTTACATGGCAAACGGGACAGTCCATCAGCATTTCTATGACTCTTTCCAGGACGATGCTCTACCATGAACTTAGGACTGTTTGCTAGAATGACTGACATGGTCTATAGCTTTTGCAGTATTTTACCAATTAACTATCAATCTCACATTGTATACTTTATTCTTTAATAAATCCATCAACATAAAGAGTTTGACTATTTTAAACGCTCCTGCCCGATAAAACCCACACTTTGATAGGCTATACTGGCAGATTGACATGTAGATAATGGGTAGGAGGGTACGGGTAGCGACAATACATATATAATCATGCCGTTCCCTTACGGAGTAGGTAAGAAACTGTGCATTTAGCTCAAAAAAACAGTTCAGTACTAAATCCATCTTGACTAACTTTATACACACTCCCCTATCTTTGCATTCTTCCTTCGCCTCAACAACATCCATACACCGAGTCATACGTGCTCTTTTATTATTAAAACTCTCAATGTTTCTCTTTTTCACATATTTGTCTAAAACATTTAACCAGGTCCTACATGGCCTACCCCTTCCTTTTGATCCACACATTCCACCTTAATATATTTGCTTCCTCACTCGAGCTACATTCATCCTCTCAACATGATCAAACCAGCGTAAGATGCTTCTTTCACGCTGAATTATTGGATTCCCTTTCAAACCACACTCCTTCAGCACCCGTTTATTACTGACTCTGTTCATTCGAGTTTTTTCACATACCTTTCTTAGAAATCCCATTGCAACCCCATTTCCCTTGCTCCTGTGTTTATCCTGACAAATACACGCTTCACATCCATAAAATAATGTTGGCATTAACACACTTTAATATACCACCATCTTTGTCTCTTTCAATACTACTTCATTCTTTGCAATAGTCCACATACATCCAACTACTCTCCGAGATTCATTCAATCTTTCTTCGATTTCTCCATATATCCTTCCATTTTTACAAAACATTCTGCATCACACCAGATACACAAAATCATTCACTTGTTCTAACAGTTTTCCATCGATACTAAGCTGACAATCATTTCCTTATTCTTCCTTACAAAAACTATAACCTTAGTTTTTGAGACATTTATATGAAGATCCATTCTCTCTGTCACCACATTCAAACGACTTAATGAACTCTGCCAATCATTTTCATTATCAGCCATTAATACGGCATCATCTACATATACCGTACTCTCACATTTACACTGTCCATTTGTATACCAACCGCGTCCTCACAAGCATCCCTCACACACTTATCTATGAAAACATTAAACATCCATGCAGATTTAACATAACCTTGTCCAAAACCCTGTTCAATTTCAAACCAGTCGCTCAAATATCCATCCACCATAAAGCACGATCTAATTTCATGATATGTTATCACAATTCCATTTACCAACCATGCCTCCAAAACATACTCTCTAAAGTACATTCCATAAAATAATTCTAATAACCCGATCGTACGCTTTCTCCAGATCAATGAATGCACAATAAACTTTCTTCCTTGCCACCATACATTTCTCATTCACTTGTTGCAATGCAAATAATTATTTGGTCCATGCAACCTCTACCTGGCATGAAACCACATTGCATACCCCAAAACTAGTCTGAAGATCTTTCACACACCCTCTTTATTAACACTACCCAAAAACTTTGCCTGGGATACTCAATAAACGATTATTGTCTTATAATTCTTACATTTACTCATACTGTTTTTGCCTTTGTACAAAGGAACAACTACAGTATTATTCCAGTCATTAGGAACAGTTGAAATTCCAGCACACACATTGGACAATTCACACAATCTGGCAAGTAGTACCATGCTCCCACAATTAAGCATTTCTCTTGTGATCCCATCTACGCCCGGATCTTTGCCATTATTTAACACTTTCGTAGGTTTTAACACCTCAGCCTCCTTAATTCTCTCACACATTATAACATTTTCCATATTTAATGCTACTTTCTCCAGATTTTCGCCATAAAAATGCTCAAAATTCTCTCTCCATCGCTCTCTTATACTGTTTTCATCCCAGATCATCTCACCACGTTCATTCTGAATGGCATAGTTATTTCCTTGCACTCCTCGTTTCGTTCTTTTTATACACTTCCAGAACAGCTTCTTATTTACTTCAAAATCACTCTGCATGCTTTCTCCTTCTTTGAATCTCATTTGATATTTACTCTCCTTTACTACTTTCTTTGCGTTCATCCTTTTCTCTTTGTATATGTCCCAAAATTTCTTAAGTTCTATTTCAATCTTGACAGCAATCATTCTTCTGTATGCTTCTTTCTTTTCTTTCACAGCTTCATTCACCCGTTCATTCCATCATGCATCTCTTTTTAAAATTCCCACCACCGCAGATCCATAGATATATTTTGCGTACTCGACTACAACCTCTTTTATTATGTTTCAAGCAATTTCTATATCACTAGCATTTATTTCGATATTCCATTAATGTTCTTGTAAAGCTAATTTTTTGCTCAGAAATCTTTCATTTTGCACTCTCACACTTTTATCCTTCAACTTTTACACTTTCACTCTTACTTGCTTAATACTCTTTCGCTGCTTTCTCACAAAATTCCTTCCTAATTCAACTACTGAGATGACTAGGAAATGTTCCGTTCCACAGTAAGCTCCACACACAACTCTGGTATTCCTTACCAAACTTCTAAGTCTCTCATTATTACCAATAAAATAAATCATTGTTCTCGAATCACCCCTTTGCCATGTATACAAATGAATATATTTGTACTTAAACCATGTGTTTGACATAAATAAACCCTTTTATAAATATACACTCACTAACTTATTATCATTCTCTTTACCTTATTATCATCATCATCATACCTTCCTAACACACTATCTGAATTCTATCTTTGGGAACCCACCCATCCATTAATATCTCCTAGCAATAATTCTTTCCCCCAGTTCAAATGCAATCAAGGCTTCATTGAGCTCATTCCAAAACTCCACTCTCACAGACTTGTCTTTACCCTCCACTGGAGCTTAACACCCAACTAATATAAATATACGAATGCCTGTTTTCGTGCGTACCCATATTTTAAAAACCGTGCTCCAAATATCAATTTTTAATCAAATATATTGTGCTGCCAAGAGGTGAGTGTCTTATGGTACTATATGTATTATAATGTGTCAAGTTGCAAGTCTGTGAATGTTTTATACTTCTTGATGTAGCCTATTATAGCTGTGTCGTGTTACCAGGTTGTTATTGAGCCATGTTTTACAGGCGTACATACACAATCCTTGGGAGCTACCTGACTCTTCCACCAGTTGTAAAATCATCCAGCCTCAATGGTTCATGAGAGTGGGGGTGTTAGCATGGTCCATGTACACCACAGACGAAGTGCGAGGGCTGTCTGTTCGTCAGAGGAGGTGCAGGTTTCCTCAGGAGAGCAACCTTCTCATCAGTCCCATCTACTCTTACAACCTGTGCCGCATGCAGTGCCGCATGCTGCTGGCTCACCGCCTGTGTGGTTGTGTGCCACACTTCTACAGACGTACAGGCACGCCTACACTCGTACACTTTAGTATCATGGCCTACTGCCCGTGACTTATCTACAGTAATAGGACAATATAGTAAAAGCAATTTTTTTAAATTGAATCGACAATATTTCTTTCGTTAAGGTAAGGGCGGGAAATAACTTTATGATAAACTCAACCTCATTACAGTTAGTCGCTGGGCCGGATTTATAGCCGTGGGTACCCCTGGGCTGTATAAAATTGGAGCTCTCAACATTAAAAAAATTCTTTACAGCGTTTTTATTTTAACATTTAATCGTTATAAAATAATTAACTGTTAAAGCTTA
Source organism: Timema bartmani (assembly GCA_902151455.1). NCBI lineage: Eukaryota > Metazoa > Arthropoda > Insecta > Phasmatodea > Timematidae > Timema > Timema bartmani. The sequence continues at coordinate 848 of CABFWB010009856.1, read as the reverse complement.
ATGCTGAATATATGAGTAAATATTATCATCACAATAAAAAGAGATTTGTTTAAAACAAAAATTAGCTATTAGTAAATAAGTAATATTTTGTTAGAAATAAGCTAAATATAATTAATTCTAATATTTCTTAAAGATTTTACCATGATTGCAATCTATAAAGCCAAAAATACATATTTTTTTATTGCAACCCTTTGTGGAGGTCCTGATTTGTGGAGGCCCAGGGGCGTTAGCGCTTGTCGCCCTCCCTTAAGTCGGGGCCTGGTCAATCATTATCAAACATCGTCATCCTAAGTCCAAAATAAGAAATTCCATCTTAGAACTTACACCCTGCTGGCTATTAGCAAATAGTTTTCGGGAAAGTTTCCTCAAACTAAGCCAAGATATATATATATATTCACGCGTATAGAATAGCGAATAGACCAAAACTTTAAAACTGCTCAACTTAAATTAAAATAATACAAACGTCAACAATAGAAAAAAATGCTTCGGTGTCCGTTGATCTAAGGTGCCACTCTCGCAGTATACTGGTCTATTGATGATGGGGAGATCAAGGTTCGAATCTGGGTTGGGTGTAGAGCGTGGTTTTTACAAAACAGTTTTGCACTTTACCTCCACGAAAATGCGAGTACACTTCCTATAAATACAATCTTACTCGTCCCTAAAACTATTAGTGTAATTATTATAAAAGCGGATAAATTGAATGCTTAGTAAAACGCGGTGCTAAAAAAATATCTTAATATATATAATTCTTCTGTACGTGTGTATGTCGAACTCCTTCTAAACGGCTGGACCGATTTTGATGAAATTTTTTGTGTGTGTTTGAGTGGGTCCGTGGATGGTTTAGATTC
>CABFWB010009854.1:0-11350 GCA_902151455.1 Timema bartmani | reverse complement strand
GATGGTAATAACAAGAAAGGAGATAAGACATAGAACAGCTATAAAGATGAAGGGATTAGAGCTGAGAGATGTGCAGAGTGTCAAGTAGATGGCAAAGAAACTTATCTGAAGTCAAGATGAGAGCTGAGAATATTTAATAAGAAGAGGGCAGCATGGGGAGATGTTCTTTAGGTGCGTAAGCGACCCGTTATGGGAAAGAGACGCGCTCTTAAGACGATTGACCCTTTTCATTTGGCGTGGAAATGCAGAGCTATGGGAATATACGGTTATCTTCAAGAATTTTTATGGTTTTACAATTTTCTTTTCGGAAACGGTTTGTTAGAGAATAGAAAAATCTTGATTAATTTATACTTTTTATATACACACCTCCTCTATAATTTTAACAGTGATCAAATATCGATAAAATCGACATTTTTCGATAGAAAACTGCCGGATTCATAACACAAAATAAGAAAATGTAACAATTAACAAACATCGATACATTATCTTAGAATGGGTGTTGAAAATATTAACATAAAAATTTCACTCGTTCTTGAGAAAACTGATATTGCCAAACGTATGATTTTCCGCAAGACCTGTCCGGTAGCTATCGCCATCTACTATCTCCGTGATCCATCTGTTATTGTTGGCGCGGAAGGATACTTCAGTCGGTTGTGAAGCCACGCCACGCCTTCCACCCTCCCACCCACCATCCTACAAAATAGGTTTTAGACTTGCACTCGACAGGGCCAAGGGCCTTAAAGGGTAAGCACTGATATATTATAGGGAGTAATTTGTACCAATACCTACATATTCAGGAGAAATATGAGCATGGAATATAAGAAAGACCAGGACAGTGTAGACCATAGGAAGAGGATGTGGAACATGTTAGCTGTCACGAGGAGAAACAGGATTAGGATTGAAGTTGTCTGGGCAGAAGTTGGAGTACAGGAGTTAGTAGAGTAAGCAAGGGTGATATAATATGGGCATATTTTAATGAGCATGGAAAACTAAAAAGAGAATAATGGAGATAAATTATATAGGTAAAAGACAGCAAGCGTACGAGGCAAAGGAGATGAATGGAAGCGTTTAAAAGAGGAAGAATGGCGGAAGGAAAGGGGAAGATAGAGTAATTTTACTAAACTGACCCATTCACAGGCTGATGATGATGATGATGATGACTAAGAAATCCCCGTGCTACTATCATGTTATTAATATGGATCTTTTTATCCTTTTTTTTGTGTGCACCTCGTCTTACCTCCCGTTAAGGCTACATGCAGTTTCCTTCTCCTTTTATTTGATAATACTTTTAAATGATTGTGATTAGTTTTTGGATTTTGGCTTGTATTAATATAGCATTAGAATTATAATAGTTACATTTATATTATTTATTGAAATGCTTATTAGTGTTATTCAGTTGAGTTTTCTAATGAATATTGTTTATTTATTATTACATAAATTTCATTTTTGCCTCAAAATTGAAGTTAATGGGACACTGAAAGCTTATGTATGACTTTCCTTTTTCTACAATTTTAAATCATGGATTTATTACTATTAATATATAAATTTAATATAAATATTAAATTACCATTTAAAAATTATGGGTTGAAAAATGTCTTAAGGAAAGTAATAATTTAATTATGTATTTTTAAAATCAAACTTATGTAGTAAATTATCTATGAAGATCTATGAAGATGAAAATACGAATTTTTGTTCAGGGTTCAGGTTGTAGTGTGTGTGTGATCATCTGGAACTGTAATTTGGTAGTTGTTGATGAGTTGAGAGTCTGGAGGTTGAAGGCTCCAATGGAGTTTTGTATCCATGGCCAATATTTTCTTAAATACAGAGTTTTTTGTGTCAACAGCTCGCCGAACATGGTCAATACTTAACAATAGAATAATTTGTATGTCTTTATTCAAGTATTCAAAGACAAATAATATATTTTTGCTGTAAATTATTTTAACGAGTTAAGTTCGTGTAAAACATCAATACGTACTTTTTGAGTTGAGGCTTAAAGGACGAATATTGATTAAATATTACATCAAGATATTTTGTATTTGGTTTTAACTTTCTATAAGATACATCTAAGGAGAAATAAACTGGTAGGGGTTATTATTATTATTATTATTATTAAATACGTTTTTTGGGTGAACAATGGTTACACCTATATACACTTTCAGTTTTTGTTTATAATTATATTATGTAATAAAATAGAAAATAATCAAGAAATAAAGACTACAGGGATGTGTGGGAATCTAGCCCATTTAAACTACCATTAGTTACAATATTTTGGTTTATTTTATTAAGATATCTATTACAGGAGCTTTATTTCCGGGATTATTTAAAAAAATAAAAAAGACACATTAAGAGTATCCTGTTATTCTACTAGTATAGTGTATATTTGTGTAGGTCTAAATATAAAAATAATTTTAAAAATGTGGCTGGATAAAATTTCTTCAATGTGCTCTTTTAACAACCAAGTTGAACTATTTCTTTGACTCTAGAACTGTAGGAAATATTGAATAGAGCTGACAAGGAAAAAATATTTTTTCCAAGATACGACTGCTAAACCACATTAAAATGTTAATATTATTATAGTACACTTTGATATTCATTTTAATATACCATTTTTTACGTATTGAGATTATTTTTTAATTTATTAAAAACTTACTCTCATTGGTGTTTATGAGGATAGTGGCGTCAGTCCCGTTTAGTTAGGCATCTATAGTCTGTTCAGCGTAGGAATTGTTTTCTGAAAGGCCTTTTTCCCTACCAGAAAGCTATTATACAGTAGGATTTTGGTAGGAAAAAATACCTTTCAGAGAGTAACTCCCACCGTGAATGCAATATATCTAATTCTATGACCTTAAACAGATAGAAAATTCATGGCTGCCAGAATGTAGGCTCGCCATTAAATCAGATCATGAGACATCTCCATCCAATCCCTAACCTTACACGCAACCTCCTTCAAATACATTTGAAAATCATCCTCCCATTGATATATTGGCTTACCAAGAGGTCCTGTATCTTCAGTTTTCTCAACTAAAATGTTGTGTACACGCCTGCCATGGCCTATACGGGCTCTATGCAAGCCCAACCTCATCCTGCACAACTTGATTATCCTTAATATGTTTAATATATTTGTTCATCCAAAGGTCAAAATATATTTCTCCTTTGTTCTCAAAAACTCTCATTTATTCTCTTGGAACAAAGTGAAAGACCACTCTTCACATCCTTGAAGAACATTTAGTGGAATTATAGTTTTGTATATTCTCAGCTTAATATTTGGGACAAAAGATGAGATGGCAATAGTTTACAACTGAATAAAAGCAAGCAATGCCTGCACGCATTCTGTTTTAGAGCAAATACTTGCTAATTTGGATAAATTTAATATCTATTTTTAATTTAAAGTGTTAATTATGCATAGAATCGTTAATTGTTTTAAAGTTAAACGACAACGAATTCTAAATTTACGACCCGCAGAAGATTCAAAAGAAAGCCAAAGGTGTGTTGTTGCGTGCTAAAATATGTCACTATGTGCCAAATTTGGTTAGGATCAATACATTTTTTCAAAATTTAGGATGAAGACAGAAACAACAATCGAATCAACCCTTTTTATTGTAAGATAGGAAATATGTTCAAATTGTTGGCTTAACTATGACTTTTAATGGGAAAAAATGTTATTTTTAGTTTGAGCTAATTAATTACAAGATTAGATAAGTTACTGCCTTGTAGTTATGTGTTTGTTCATCAAAGACTTGAGAAAAAAATCTCCATTAAAAATTATCGGCAGGTCAGGACGCTGAAAGATGGCCGCTGAAGAGTGGTATTCTTCATTGGAGATATTTCCTTTACTCAAGATCTTCAAAGAAACCAGCAGGATGGATTTAAAAAACAATGAAGTAAGAGAGAAAAGGATAGACGATTTTGGATTATGGACAAATTAATTTAGACAAATGGAAGGTTCGTGGCCAAATAACTAAAGAATAGAAACATCAATTTAGCTGCTATCACAGAAACTAAAAGTAAATTGAAAGGAAACAAATATATATGCCTATGTAATGATTTACTGTGGCGGGAAGGAAAACAAAAGAGCAAGTAATGGCGTAGCAATAGACCTACTTATAGACCAGAAATGGAAATCAAATATAACGAGTCAATCATAGTTTTTTTGGTCACCGCGTCTTACTACCCATTAGGGTTGACGCATATGCACTATTTACTCTAATTGGTTAGGTATGAGAAAGGTTGAATTAGAGGATATGAACTCGAATTTGCGTAGATAGAGATGGGGAAACAATTCAGGGAAAACCACCCTCAGTTCACTCAACCACGTTTAGAGCCACAATCTCCCCATCATCTACAGTCTAGTATATTGCTAGAGTAGCGCAATAGAGCTTACGGCCATTGAAGTGGACTATTCATAGGTTAATGAGAGAATTGTGACAACAACAAATAACATTGACTGAGGACACGTGACAGTACTAGGTGTGTCTGCTCTCGATGAAGGAGGAAATACTACAAGGAGAAGTAGACAAGTTCAAGACCGATCGTTTGCGGAGATTTGAATGCTCGGATAGGTAATGTACCAGAACCTCATACAGTCGGTCTTCATGAATAATAACGGTCATAGTCTGATACATGCCAGAAACAATATCACGATTACTAGTTAGTTTTTTATGAATAAGGATATCTATAGGCAGATGTATCGCAAAAGAAACAAGATCTATAATAGAATACGTACTCGCCTATACCCAAATATGTAAACAAATACAAAATGTACCATTATATTAAAAATACTAACTCTTAGTATCAAAAATAGCTTCCCTGCCGGATTAAGGAAAACTAAGAAAGGCTGAATAAAAAATGGAGACATTTATAAAGGACACCTACTACGGGATGCAACAATGCTATATTTGTATCAAGACATGATGGAATATTCGGAAACAAGTGACAACAAAACAACGAATACAACAGGCAGGACAATGGAAGGTAGAAAAAGAGAAGGACTGAGAATTTGCAAATAGAAAATTTCAAATCAACAGAAAATAAGAAAGCGGCCTATCACCTAGCCTATACATACAGATATACACAGAATAAAATATAAATACCTACAACACCAAGAGGTTTAAGGTAAAATATATTGCAAAACGAGCACATGAGAAGTCATGGTAAACATTTTTTAGGTAAAATAGAACATGATATAAATGGTAGACAGACAATAGCATTTAAATTTATGAAAAATTTAAACAATCCTGAAAGAGACACAGCACAACTTAATATAATTCCCGAACAACAGTGGACAGACTGAGGCCCAATGAAGAACTGCAAACAGGTAGTGGACAGAATAACAAGATGTTCTCAAGATACCAAGATAGATAACTGCTGAAATATGGAGGATGTTTGTTGAAATTAGAACTCCTGCATCTTTATAATATGTGCTGGAAATCCTAGCGAGTTCTAGAAGCCTGGGAGAGAGAGAAAGTTATATACATCCTGAAAAAAGGAAAACGTAACGATTGTAATAACTATAGAGGCATAAGTCTGATTTATACAGATTATAGGATATATTCACGAATAATCAGCCAGTGCCTGCAAACCATCTATGAGAATTCACTGATCGAAGGACAATAAAAACACTGACCCAAGAATTTAACAAAGAAATACATTTAGCATTTATTGATTATGAAAAAACATTCGAGTGCATCAGCAGAAAACTGTTATAGCAGATACTTCATAGAAGAGCAGCAACTTAAAATAACAATAGGTACGGCAATTCAAGGTATTTATGACAACACAAAAATAACAGTTTTTTTTAGAATATCAGAAGAAATGACCATAAATCCAGCAATCAGACAAGGGTGTTCTTTAACACACACACTTTTTAATGTATATATATCATGAGAAGATGAAAATAAGTCGTAGATAAAGGTTATGAAATTTCTAGAGCTACATTTTTGAAGATGATACTCATTGCAGACGATCTATTTTTTGTTCAAGACACTAAAGATGATCTTCAACTATCAGTATTTAAGTTGGAGAGAGTCTGCAAGGAATATAACATGAAACTATCGATATCAAAAACAAAATTAATGGCCTTCAATGGATTAGAACCAATAAGAACCAAAATTGTCATTAACAAACAAACAGTAGAACAGTTTAGCAATTTTACTTATTTAGGGAACGACATCTATAGCCGTACAACCTAAAGGGGTAAAATATGATGTGGTGGTAAAAAAATTAAAATACATTAGCTATAACAGAGACAAAGATATTAATAGGATACAAGCCCCAAGTCCCAAGAGGGGAGGGCTAGAACGTTTTTGAATACAGAACAGGCAGTTAACCTAATCCACGGAGTGAAGAAGAAGATTATTTATTTTAATTTGGCTGATATTTATTTCATAATATAAAAACTTATAATTTTATATCTTCATTTGTGTGTCTGAATAGCTATTATTTTATGCTGGTTTTACTTTAAATTCTAAACAGTGTGTTTTAAATACATTATTAGTTATATAAATGTTTAAAAATGAAACCATACTTTCCATTTTAAGTAGTCTAGAAAATAAAGGCCTCTACTTTTAGTCTTGTGTTTAATTTAAATGCAAGCTCATGTTAAGAAATAATTTTCTTAGACTAAATGATATTTTTTATTTTAAGAGAGTTGTTGAGCTTATTAATAACTAAATATCAATTAAGAGTAAAGAGACTCCACCAAAATGAATTAAAGTAATTTTTAATCGAGTTTCATTAGGTTGAAAGAAACGTGTATTGAATAAATTTGAAAGTTCATTTTATTAGAATTAAGATATCAAACAAATTACTTTATAAAATAAATAAACAAAAGAAAGAAGAGTAACATAACATAGATAATGGGTTGTTAAAGAGTTAAACAAATTAAAATTACGTAGAACTGTAACAGTTTACGGTATAAAAAAGGAATAACTGATTTTAAATATTTTTGGTCTAATTCGATCAACTATTTTAAATCCACTATTTTAAATGTTCAATTTTAAGACTTTACTAGAGAACATTATCTTAAGACATAACGGCATGCCTAGTTTTAGATTTATGGGATGTTTAGAAGTGTTCGAATAATTCTTGTGAATGTATATCGAATTGTGATTTTCAACATCTGGCTGCATTCTTTATTTAGTTTCTAATTCAAAAATAAATATATCAACCAATACATTTTAAATACAATCTTTAAAATGAAACATTAATCAGCACATAAACTGAATTCACAAACAAACACAATCCATATAACGACATATTTGCCTAAAAGCGATCATAAGATATTTAAAAATAAATTATATACACTGTTACAAAAACATTTTTGAAATAAGTTAATCACAGTTTAAAAAGAGCATAAATATCTAGACCCTCATGGTAGTTTAAGGTTGTCCCTCTACAATTTACATGCATTTAAATATTTCAATTTTCAACCATTTGAAAAAATATTTTATTCTATTAGTTTAAACAATTTTTTGGGAGGACCCCTTACCCTCTTTTTTGTTTATTCATTTTAAAATTAAAGGTTTTTTTTAGGGAGTTTGAGGGGGGCGGGGGAGCGGTTCTTATACCTGCCCGACAAATTTCAATATTCTATCACAGTGAGAAGTTTTTTTTAAAGCTCCGCGTCTTACTAGCTGTTCAGGCTATACGCATATTGTGTGTTAGTTAGCTCAATAAGCTAAATATGAGGAAGGTTAACTTTAGAGTAAGTATACCCGCATTTGCGTGGAGGTAAAGGGAAAAACCCTTTAAGGAATATCTCCAGGATACCCGACCAGTATTCGAACACTTATCTCCCTGTCATTGTCATATGGCAGTCTAGTTTATTGTGAGAGCTACGCCTTAGATCATGCGGCCACTGAAGCAGGTTAAGTGAGAAATAGTTTTCTATGTAAGTCTGGGAAGTTTTTATATCCCCCATTTCACAAAACTCCACTTAGAAATTTCAAATATATAGGAATTATTGGGGTATCTAGAGTAATCCCACTACATTCCTGGCATTAATTTTCCATGTTTCCTAAAAATATACATTAGTTTGGGAGTGCTTTAGCAACAAAGAGACAGACAAAATTTCATGTTTTTACCTCAGTGTATTTAATCTTTATAGTTTCTTGGTTTTGGAGTTATAGCACCTACACATATACCCACAAACACATTTACATACAAACAAACACACATCCTATATTATTTGTATTATTTCCCATTGTAAGGCTTCACATAGTTAATGAGTTGGATAGCTGTACAAGTTAAAGGTAGTGTGCAACCTTTATTTCAATATGGCCGTAATATCTAATATAATTATATCTAGGAAATTTTAAAAGTTGATTTAATGAAAATACAATCAACTGAAGCTGAGAAAGGGGCCAAAAAGAAATGTTTTGTAGACGCTATCTTGAAACAAAATGGTGGACGTAAGTTTTAATTAGCCTATATGTTAACCGGAAGTTCAAGTTATAATATCCACGTACAATTTCAGCAGAGCAATTTTTACAGTGGTTTGAGCGTAATTGAGCAAAAACAAACAAACAAACAAAAGGAAGAGATTTCATTTTTATATAATTAGTAGGGTAAAAGTAAAAAAATAAAAATATTAAGGTTCACATACGCTAGTTTCCATAAATAATAATTATAGAAAGTTTAAGATTTTCATGGGCCTTCGTTTGACATTCTTCTGCACTAGCAGTCACGCAGTTTAATACTTCAGGCTCACAATTTGTGTAGTATTAAACACTAAGGTTTATCAAAGAACGTTGGTTAATACCACGTTTTCACTTTCTATGTTTCTTCGTTCTTAAGCTACGTATGTAAAAAAAATAAGGCTAAGATCACACCATAAATATTTCCTTAACCACTTATTAAAATCTAAAAATACTTGGTTAATTTAATTTAAAGATGCACTTTCCAGTTGACACGCGATCTATGCATTAAAAAATGCACTTGAGGTGCACACCTTGGGGGCTTCACTAAGTAGACTTGAAATTTCCACCTTTCTATTTTCCTTGGTTTCGTAACTACACACACCGGAGGTCACGGGGTTTAAGGCGTCAATATCTCAACTCCACTTATAGTGAGCCACTGTGGACCTAGATATTTGGTTCACAGTCCAAAGTTCACTGAAACCTAAATGTGTGTCCACTTAGCCTTAAGTGAGAGGTCGACATCGGTGGTCTTGGGGTGAATTGCTTGCCTCAGGACCCGATGTTCGTTGGTTCAAACCTAGCTGGAGTCGACAGATTTTTCTTGAGCGATAAAAATCCTTAGAACAACTTCCCTCGGTGGAGATGTAAAGCCGTTAGTCTAATGTTGATTTTGGTATGTAACAGAACCCTGTAAGCTATGTGAAAATACCTCGAAAAATTGGTAGGCCCTTTCACTCTCGCTCATTGAAATTTTCTTGCACTAATTAAATCAGTTGGTTCAGAAAGTGCACGTTAAATACCCCAAATAAAAAGATGTAAGAGGGATGGGACAGACCAAACAAAATGTCACAATTTTAGATTAAATTTATTGAAATCTAATTTTTAATTTTTAAACAGTCGGCTATGAGCTGTTGCTTACTGTGTACCACGTTTGTAAATATTTTCTTCCTTTTAATGGAGGAATTAATCTATTTGTATCAGCATTTGTGCATATAAATGTAATATCAAATCACATAAAGGTGTTAGACGTTAACTAGGTGTAATTTTTATTAGTTAAATAATCAGGATCCACTAATTAATATCAATATAAAATTACCAGCACAAAATAAAGTTTCTCTTTGGATATAAGATTAAAATGTAATTCCTTGTATTGCAGTTGACTTGATATTAAAATGTAACTTATGTAGTATTTAATACAGATGTTGTGCTCTATAGTCCTACTTCAAACGATTTAAGTTTTTAAGAAACTATTTGAGGTCTTAGAAGGGGAGAGGGGTGCCCCGTTACCCCACCCTCCTTTGGCTTCCCCAGTGCTGTAGTGTAGCTAATCAGGAAAACCCTGGTAACTTTCAATATAAACGGAGGATACAGTTGTAGTAGGACAAAAGGACCAACATTGAAAATAAATTCATATTTTACCCAGTTATTCTTATTTCATAGCTGGCAAATATTCGAAGAGATGTCAAAGTTTTCAAAGCTTCAAACGCCACTCTTTAATTCATACTATCCGGATTCTAGAAAGAAAGCTCATGAACAGATACTAATTCCCTATAATCACAATTCCTCCTCCAAGCTGCTTTCCTAGACCTCTAATGGCCTCTTTTGACCTCTGGGTTTCTGGGCTCAGCAAATCGAAGATACCTTCCTGTTCGAGTGTGTCATGCAGGTTTGTGTTACGTAAGTCGGCGAAAGGGGGAGAAGTCGCAAGTGGCGCGACTGCTGGCCTGACCATGAAGCAGGAAAGGAAAGGGAAGCGAATGGAAGCTATAGGTATGTTGTATAGTTGGCTATCTATGTCAGTGTGTGGACTGGTTGTTGGCGCAGGGTTTTACTGGGTCACCGGGACTTATTTACCAGACTAGTTTCCAAGTATCGGCCGTCAACCCGGTAGCCGGTGATCACGTTCACGCTTAATAGTTTGGACTAGCCGAGCGGGGGCAACGTCTGACTGTTGGCTGGAAGTCCGTAGCTCGATTGCGACCAACTTCACTCAGGAAGGCGCATGCATACTGGAAATATATTGGAGAATTAACTGGCTACGTTTCTCTAAAACATATATTAATTAACGCCATAGTAAAAGGTTTTTTTTCTAAAAAAAAAAGCAAGGGAGCATTCAAATATTACGTAAGCATCTTCTGGGGTATAGGGGTTCAAGCTTTGCTTATTTTAGCTGTCAAGGGGTTAAGGGAATCAGAAAAAGCCTCACGTAAGACAAAGAGAGACGGTCAAAAATGGTGCCACCCCAAATGGACACATAATAATTAAAAGTGTCAAGACATTGGTTCAAGGACCTTGGTCATTAGTGGTTTATGTATTCACTAATAATACCTTTTTTATAATTTCAATTAAGTGTAAATTAAAATCTAATAACATTATTAATTTTACTTGTTCAGTACAATAAATTTAGCAACACAGTTTACAACAGTATTTATTGTTAATTATTTCGCACCATTAATTCACACCTCTTCGTTGCCAGCAATTTATAAATTTCATTTTAATGGTTTCTCCTATGAACAAATAACAAACAAAAGTCGACAAATATAAATAAAGTGAACAGGACAGAGAATATGGGGGGAGGGTGAGGGCGTTTGCTTATTTTTGCTTACAAAAGGGTCCAAAATGGCCAAAAATGTGTTAAGTAATAATTGAACGCCCCATTAGGAAGGAAATATTCTTAACGCAAAACTAATAACGAATAGTGCGTCGGTTCCAGT
>CABFWB010009852.1:0-11359 GCA_902151455.1 Timema bartmani | reverse complement strand
TAGGACTATTCCCAACCTTTAATTTTACATTAATTTTACAATACTAATGTTTAAACTTTTCGTCGGGCGAAGCCACGACGAGTAACAGCTAGTAATAATATAAATGTCTATACAATCTAGTAAGTGAATTGTTTAGGCGGTGAAACAGAAGGAAAAATTATTTTCTATTACAAGTGTATGCTGTGTGTTGGTGTGGTGGTAGTTAAATAGTGTTCTTTTGTTGATGATGTGTTCCTGGAAAGTCATTCAAATAAAATCATAAAATAAAAAAAGTATTCAGAACAGTTAAATACTCATTCAAATATTTGTTTACAGTGCTCAGCAGAAATCGACCTTAATGGTTGGCACGCTTATCATACTATTTTGATAACTAAATAATTTAACAATCTATGTATAGGCTAAATTTTTAAAATAATGAACCTAATATTCATCAGTCAGGACCAATCAATTTTACAAAGCCATGCTAATGAATTTATTTGAGTTTCTGCAAATAAGAACACTTTGGAGGTAAATAAGTTAGTCTTTCCGAACAGCGTTATGTCGACTCAATGCTAGCCCTTCTGCCTCGTGACTTTGATGATGTTTCGGAGTGTGATTGTGATAATGGGTAGAGGAAGAAGGGGTGAAAGGGTCATTGAGGTATGCAAAAGAGGAGGAAAGAAGTAAAAGAATAATCAATAACCAATAGGGAAATGGGTCCAGTCAAAACTAGCTCCAGAGGGATGGCTTTGACAGGTGCCTCAACCAGTCAATCAGTACACCCTTGAAAGTGTTTACCAATGGTGCTGGGAGTGGATCAGAAATCATATTTATCCTGTGTAGCTCAAATTCATTCTGCTTACTTTCTTGTTTGATTAGATCGATCATACATTATTTTTACTGTCTAAGCCCTATTTATATCTTTATGTACTGCTGTTAGACACTGTTTATGCCACCAAAACACAAAAATAAAAAAACTATTATTAATAATAACAATTAAAACACTTTGGTACAGGTCAGATAATTTTTTATTTTTTTCATTATTATTTGACAATAAGAGATGCTACCTTTTACATCTTCACGGAATGTTGGGTCTTTAACACAACTCATGCAGCACACCATAGAATAAAAAGTAAGTTTAGCTAAAACTAAAGCAAAGTCTGTATAATTTTAAATATTTTTTTAGCACCGCATCTTACTACTTGTTCAGGCTATACATCTGGGTTATTCTCAAACTGAGAGACAATTTATGTCTCCTGCCTAGATATAAATATTTTGTTATTTTTAAAACAAGCAACAAAAATTTTTTAGTAGTAGAAAGTGTATAAAACTTGGTAGTATTAAAAGCAAATTAGACCAAATAATAATTAAAAGACCTTTTCATCACCTCGCTAACTGTCCCCACCTCTGAATTTCAAAGTTTGAAGTTCTATACAAAAATAAAGAAAAAAGAGGAAAAAATATATAACCATGGTAAAATATTCCCATAATATTGTTATTTTCGTTTGACGAATCCATTTCAATAAATTATTCATAAATTCTGACATTTTAATCAATGTTTGTTTGTCCCCAAGTAACACACTGGACAAACACGATATTTTGAATTTGGCGCTAAAGTTTTCCAGGATGTTCTGCTGTTCCCCATTAGCTGTAGTGTGTTTTAGTCCAGTACTGACTAGTTCTTGATATTTCACTAGTTAAAAAGTTTACGGTATATAATATTATTCGGTCAAATTACGAAAATTCAGGTAAATAGTATGTTATGTTTATTGCAAATCACTTTGCTAACATCATTATCATTTGGAGTTTTTGAAATAACTAAGCCAATACCAGTTCAGTTGAACGTAAATGGAGGCAGAAACTAACCACTATGTTTGTCTGCCACTTTATACTTATATTATGGCTATGAAACTCAAAGTCCACCAAAAACATCACTTCGCTAGCGTTGCTTGGTAACGAAAATGGTATTATCACTTTGCTAACGTTGCTTGGTGACGAAAATTGTGTCATCACCTCACTAGCATCAGTTAGGTGACGAAACTAATGATAGTCACGTAGCTCACATTAGTAAAGTGAAATTTTCTATGTAAATGCCGTTTTCCCAAACATCACTTTGCTAACGCCCACGTTACTTCACTAACAACAATAAAATCACTTATTTCTCATTAACAGTCTTAGTAAAAGATTAAACATTATTATATAATATTAACATTTGATCTATTAGAAACATAAATAAAAAATGAGAAATGTAAAACTTAATTTTCTTTGGATTTTGGAAAATTTAACATCACTAACACATGAATTTTGTATGATTCTTTACTTACAAAATCTTAATTCCAATAAATTAACAAAAATGTGTTTTTTATATTACTGTTAAAAAATATGGTATACTTGGTAAAAGTACATATTTTATTTGGATTTTAGAAATCATAACATTATTTATGTGCATCTGAAACAAAGTTAGCGAAGTGATGGATTATGGGTAGCCACTTTGGTAAAACTAAAAAAGCACAAGGAAAATGTAAAATTAAGCTCTGCTGATATTATTACTTAATTTTTTAATTAATTTTGTGTAATAAAACAAATAATACATTGCCTGAAATTTTTATTTTTTTATTTTTGGATTTCCTATTTGTCCCTCAATTTGAGAATGACCCACTTATGTATTAATTACGCTAATGTGCTAGGGATTGGGAAGGCTGAATTTAAAATAAGTGTACCCAAAATTTCATGGAGAGGGAGTGGAAAACCATTCAGAACCCTCCTCAGAACACCCGACCAAGATTTGAACCTCAATTTCCCCATCATCAAGAGTCTGCTAGTCTATTGCAAGAATGACACCTTAAACCATGCGGCCACAAGCGGGTAATTTTAAATGTTTATTGGGTCATGATAAGTATGTTTCTCAGTGTTTTAGGTTAGGTATAATATTGTAAGCTAACCTTAATATACCCATTGATGTTAAGAGGGGGGTTATGGGGTTCAACCCTCACCCCCTGCGAAATTTCCCAAAGTTTTTAACATTAAGCTTAAAGATGGCCTTGCATAAAACTTCAAATAACTTATGAAGAATTCACTTTTTAAAAATTTGCCAGAGAAGGACCACTCCAAATAGCTTCTAGAGGCATTTAATTTTTAAAAAATTTCCAGGCTAATAATATCACTCTAAATGGCTTTAAGCAGCATCCAATTTCTAAACGAAGATATTTATAGGGTGTTATTCATTAGCTTCTTTATCTATATTGTTTTATATATGAATTAAAATGTTTATTTTATCAATATTACTTGAAATTTTAATATAAAGTATATAAGGGTTGAATGTTAGGTTTGTGTCATAACAATCCTAATTATTTCAAACAGTATTTTGGGCTTTTATATTAATTGTGATGTCATCTGACTTTTTGTTGCAGCAATTGGAACCTATTGAGTGATTTTACATGTAAATTCACTATATGGTGTTCAAGATTTTTTTAAACAAAATAAAAAGGCAATTGGGTCTCATGATTTGGATTTGTCACGTGAAAAAAAGGTGAAATGTGGTTTTTGTAGACAATTATTGCGTATTTCTAAAATCCATTATTCTCTATTCTTTGGAATTTAGTTTGAGATGTATTGGACATGTTCGTTGAGCAAGATATATGGCCTACGGGTATCCTTTGACTTAAAGGTACGAGATTGAATTTTTCTTCTTCTTCTTTTCTTCCTAATTGATGCACTGTCTTTTTTCGCTTACTAAAATAGGCCTATATTATAAAATAGCAAGAATATTTTGTCTGGAATAAATAGTGACTATGTGCACTATTTTGTGTATCGTCCCCGAGTAAAGTAATACCTTTAAAATAAAAAAACATATTACTGGTAATAATATAAATATAGTCTGTTCCAATGTGTGTTTAATATAATAGGCCTAGTGCTGTTTTGTACAATAGGTTTTTGGTTGTATTTACACCATTTATCATCAGTAATAGAATGCATAGGCCCTACAGGAAAGTATGCACAGTGGAATTCTGTTAAGAACATTTAGAGGGGATATATCAAACTCATATAGAAATTATTTTCTTTGTTTTGTTATAGGCTAATATATTTAATTCACTACATTTAAAATAACCACATTTGCATTTAAGCTAGCTAATTTAATTGATTAAAATACCTATAAATTCATTTTAAAAATGTTTAAATGTTAATTCATTACATAAACTCCTAAATTTAATTCACTATGTATTTAACGTAATCACACCTGCATTTAAGCTAATTTAATTGATTAAAACACCTACAGATTGATTTTAAAGATTTTTAAATGTAGACTAAATTTATTATATAGTATATTCATAAATTTAATTCACTACATTTAAAATAACCACAATCATCATCATCATCGTTAATATTACTATTGCATACTTAAGAGGGTTGGCAAATTGAATAATAAGTCTCCGAGGGTTTTTAAGGTTTGATCATTTTGAATAGTTATACAATTGAAATAAAACTCACTAAAATCCCTAACTCTATATAAATGAAGATAGTGTTGACTCATGATTTTTTGTGGTGTATGACACCATGCTTTTCTACAGAAATTAAACTGTTTATTTAATCATTAGTGTATGGAGGTTGTTAAAGCAACGGGAGTATGCAAGGATAGGGAAGTGTGGAAAAAGTTAGTGATAATGGATTAAGTAGTTCTACAGAGTTGTTTTTTGAGCTATATGAATAGTTTCTTACCTACCCCATAAGGGAACGGCATGATTAGTTATATGTAGCCTATGTATCAATAATATTCAATTTTATCATTTATTTGATCAATATTAAGCTAAATTTGTATGCATTTATGTGTGGAAGGTCAGGTTAAGTTTGAAGAGTAGGAACTGTAGCCTAATCATAAAAATTATTTAGTTGCTAAAATTAGTTATCATATTTCACAACAAAATATTAATATGCTATTTTCATATATTTCTTTATAAGGTTCACTCTCATTTCCCAGTTGTGATCAATATGTGTAATAAGCCTAGGTGTAGTTTAAGCCTACTTTATGTTATTACATTAGATTTTCGAACTAGATAAAAGAACAATAGTTAGGTCTATTCATTGGCAAGGGTTGTGTTTACTGTGAAAAAGAGTTAAGTTAAATGAAGTTGTTTTAAAGGATTTTTTTGCATCTTTTTATTAAATTATACAATTAGTTTGGTAGCCTACGCGATATGGCTGGCCAAAATCCTGTTTCTTATTATTAATTATTAATCGATTCACTTTATTATTTTTGTTCGTGAAAATAATAAATTGAAAACTTATCATATACGGTATTAGTTTGGTGATGTCTACCATCCCCAATTTAGATTTTGCAAACATATAAACAGTATATACTGGGATATATATATATATATTTATTTATTTATTTTCAGTAAAGAGTCAAAATACTTTACTTTATTATGTCAGACGGTACCTAAGAATATTGTATTCAAATATTCCAAAAACTGATCATGTGACTCAAGTCTACATAATTTAGTTATATTTTAAAATAGTCAAACCTGGTTTGATGATTAAGGTGTTACTCTCTCAAGACTAGAATGCCAATAACAGGTAGATTAGGGCTCAAATCCTGGTCGGGTGTACTGAGGGTGGTTATTCCTAAATGTTTTTCCATACTTCCTCCACGTAAATCCGGGTACACTTCCTCTACATTTAACCTTTATCATCTAACACATTACTGTAGTTAATACAAATGTGTATATACTGAACAGGCAGCAAGACGCAGTGCTATAAATAAATAAACTGTCACAGGCTAAACTAGGCCCCTAAATTTACTTACGATATGTTATTTCTAAAAGTTGATTTAATACCCTTGGTTCATATTCAGATATGCCCATATCTTTCATTATTGACATAATAACTAATGCATCTTTAGGAACTTGTTTTGTTGACGACATATTGGTATACACAGACTAATAGTACATAATAATTATCTCCTTAAACTTTGTATTTATTATGATTCACAGATCAATATACTATGAACGCACGTTAGTAAAATACTTTTTCCACATCCCGTACTAGTGCAATGGAGGTATGACGAAATCAGTTATCTCTAACTATATTGGATGGACATAAACACACCCCTTGGAATGGACCAAATCGTGACGCTAAAGTTTGTCGTCTGCTTGCTAGCGAGGGGACAGTTTTAACGGTTTCTTTCAATGTTCTTGTGCAAAAACTTGTGTCTGGCGAATAAAAGTTTTTTGTAAATAGAAGTATTAATGTATTATACTGCACTTGACTGAAGACCCATTTACATTAAAGGATATACAATTCAGTTTTAATGGTAATAAAAATTAAATCTTTAATATATTAAAATATGTAGCTAACGCCCATGTTGTTTACATTTTCCAAGACTATAATACAGTATTTAAATTTAGTTATTATCTTATATAATGGTTTCAGAAACAATATTATATTTAAAGTTCAATAATTAAATGAAAAAAGGTCTCTTAAAACTTAATTAAATTCGTTTGAATGGCAAACTTTGTGTAGAGTTTTACATTCCAATTATTATCATTTAGGTTAAAGGTTTGTATGGATTATTACCTACTATATTACAATTATTTAAAGTTGGCTCTTAGCTTCTATAGCCTATTGCTTTCAGAAACCACATTATATTTAATGTTCGATAACTATGTTCGATAACTATAATGAAATAGGGTCGCTTAAAACTGAATTACATGTGTTTGAATAACAAACTTTATGTAGTAATTTTACATTCAAACTATAATTTAGGTTATAGGTCTTGTAAGAAGTATTATTATATTACAATATATTTAAAGTTGGCTCTCAGCTTGTATACTACTTTCAGAAACCATATTATATTTAATGTTCGATAACTATAATGATATATAAGGCCGCTAAAAACCTGATTACTTTGTTCCAATGAAAAACTTTGTGTAGAAATCTTAACGTTCAATCAATCATTTAGATTATAGGTGTGTAGGAAGTATTACTATTTTAGCCTAAATCGACTTATTTAAAGAACCAAGTCATGAGTGTTGAACTTAGTTAGACTCTTCAAACCTTTTATTAGTGCCATGTAGTCAGTTCAGAATGCTGTGAGTTTTGTTATTCTTTGCTTTGTATTTTTTCCTTTTTAATTTCCGGTACTCTCAACCATGTAATGGCGCTAGGCTGAATTATTATTCTAATAGCATATTATATCTATTGCCATTATGTCTACATCTTTCAATTATGAATAACTTCCCCAGTCCACAACTATAGTTAAGTTACAACAACTGGTGACGAGTGATTATTGATTGTTTTATTTCAAGAACCCTAAGTTTATTTTGTGTCTAGTATCATGTGTGTAATTTTCACCAACAGTCTCGACATACCTAAGTTTTCCACTTTTGTCTCTCGTCTTGAGGACATCAAGTCATATTTTGCCAAATTTGAACATTTCTGCACCACTGAAACAATTGCAGCTACGTAAGAGTTGCTTGGCTCCTAAGATGCATTGGTCCAGTCGCCTACCAGGTCTTAACAGATCTCTGCTCACCGATCGCGCCGGGAACAAAAGTTTTCGCCCAACTAAAGACTTTCCTCGAAACTCACTACGCTCCCGCAAGATCAGTGTACGAAGAGCGTTCTGCCTTTAGTTCTCGCAAACAGCGTGCGGGAGAGTCCTACGCGGCCTTCAGCCTATCTTTATGTCATTTTGCTGTCACTTATAGCTTCGGAACTTTTCTAGATTACGCCCTTAAGTCGCAGTTTTATCACAACATCTCGTCGGACATGGTTCGTGACAAGATCCAGGATGAAGAGGGTAACTTCAGCTCCATGGTTGCTAAGCGTACAAAAAACAAAACCAGATCTGTTTAAAACTGTGATATATCTTCAAGAAAAACATACTATTACAACTCTACATGGCTTATAATTTAGGCCACTGAGTAAGCTTGCAAACTCATGTTAAATAGAGAAACTCTAGGTATGCCCATATTAAGAACATTAAATACAAAATGGAGTTTCAAAAAATTAAGAAAATTAATCAATTGTACACAAATTCATTTTCTTAGTGCTTAAATAACCACTTACAAAAAAAAGTTTCTCCAAAACGAATAACTCTCGAACCAGTTAATATAAGTCATAGGAATAAGCTAGCTTACATTAAAGAGAATCGTGGAACGGATTATTTTTTAGAAGCCTTTTTTGTCTTCAGTAAGACTAATTCTAATTGTGTTTTGTTTTAAATAAATATATATATATATATATATTTAATTGGCTTTAAAATCTGTTTTTATAAAGCAGTTTGTAATTATTTACTTTTTATCTTACTGTTTTATGGTTTTAAATTTATATCAATTTTCTGGTGGATTAGTTGTGAACTAGCAAATGTTTGATTATTGCCTCTATGAGGTCGGCTTTTTAAACTACAGATGAATCTTTATCGTGATGTCAATCGCTTTAACACATCAATTCGTTAATACACTTTAGCGTGGAGAGTCCATGTTTGACTGACTTGACAATACCTGAAACTAGCAAAAAAATTTAAGAGCTCAGTTCTAACATTTAGAGTAGAAAAATATTCCCCCCTTCATCCCCCTTCTCATTCACTATTTTCTTTCACAACTTAAACGTGTGAAGACTGTAGACACCGCCACTTAAACAACCATCTCGTGTTGCAGTAGTTCTTTTCTTAAAAGGACATGGAAGCTCATCTGGTCGGCTCATTTAATAATTTAGTGAGTCAATATTTTAGCTTGAGAGAAGTAGGTTGGTCATGCACTTTTGAACCTTACCTAAAATCTTTTACAGATATTTTTTGTAATATGGCTAAAAACTCTCCACCGAGCCGTATTCGCAAGAGGAATAAGTTTTCTAAATATGGTTCCGGAAAGTAACTCTTTTTTTAGTAAATATATATCTATGTGGAATATACTAAATTTGATAAACACAATCATTCGTGTTTTAAAGATTACGTATTTTATTTCTACATATTTTTGTTTTAGAGAAGTCCATGAGGCAAATAGTAACGTTATGACTATAGAGTTTGATCCAGTCGTGTCACCACAGCCCGGTACATCTAATATTTGTGGACCAGCGGGACATAAATCTGTAATTAATCATCTACCCCGCTTTAATTTTTCAGTTCCTGACTAAACTTGACATTGCAAATAACAATAAAATATACTATAACATGGTGTGCCGTAAAATAGTACGTCAATGGTGATACAAAACTTAACTCTTTAAAGTATAAGGCTACTACATATCCTTCACTGCTCAGGCTCTTAGCATTTTACTAGTGTCTATGAAACTATCCCGCCCCCCCCTGCTTCCACACGACGGGAGCACAAATTGAGTTTTTTCGTTGTAATTTCCACCTTCTCTTGCACTTTAAATACAGTAACATTGCTACCTTGGTAGTGTCAGATTAAATTATTCAAAAAATCAAAAGTGTCACAAAGGTTAGCTACCTTGATTAACCAATTTACAGCATGAAAACTGTCTTTGAATTCAAATATTACATCCCTAGCCATTGGGGAATGTTGGCCTAAGAACATTAAAACTTGTTCCCTCATTTCAATAAGTATTCTTAAAACATTCCCTCTTGATAGCCATTGCACATCGCAGTGTAAAAGAAGAAGTTCATGTTCACTCTCAATTTCTCTGCACAACACAGAGAATATTCTTAAATTCAGTGGATGAGATTTTATAACATTAATAAATGTTACACCCTCTTGCATAGATGCAGTTAAAAGCAATGCAATTTTTTTGACGGCCATTGCTTCTCTGTGAATGCTACAATGCACCCATACACAGCCTGGTACTACGGCTTTGTTCCTCGGGAAAAGTCCAGTACGAGCGCCAGCCATTGCGCGTTTTACATCGCTACTCAGTCCTACACATTTCTTCCATTCAATGATATTTTGATTGATGTAATTATCAATTAAACTAAAAATTTCTTCAGCTGTTGTTCTTGTTGTCAGAAGTTTACAAAAGAGAAACTCTTCGCGAGTTGTATTGTAAAAATTGTATCTCACAAAACACATTAGATTGTAGTTGTCCGATATATTTGTACTTTCATCGACTTGCAAGGAAAAAAACTACACTCTTTTAAGTGGCCTATGACAGTTTCTTCGATATGATCTGCCGTCTCCGTGATTCTACGCTTCACTGTGTTATTTGATAGCGCCAGTATATTTAATTGGTTCTCCTGTGGGTTTTTTTATTACATATTCGAGATGCTAACATTTTCATTGCAGTGACTTAATTTACCTGCAATTGTGTGAGGATAACCAGTTTCAGCAATTAATTTTGATATTTCAAAAGAAGCCATTACTAGGTTTTCAGATTGAGCACCCTGAGAAAAATTCGAAGATATAATCTATTTGGTAGCTATTAATAATTATCTCTTTTTATTTATGATGACATCTATGGGCTTATTACTGTATTCCGATGTTTCAATTCCAAGTGCCGTTTCAACTTTGAAAGTTTCAAGGACTCGGTTTAAAGTGCCGCATAATAAATAACACATAATGGTTTGTCATCAGCACCCTTGGTGAAACCGAATTGTCTTAAATCCTTAGAATATCGTCGGGTCCAGGACTCCTTTTTTGTAAGCGTAGTAGACTATACATTGTGCAGCCGTTTGTTGGTGCCACTCTTAGAATTCGTGCCCAAGTGCACATCATTCGACTGTCTGTTGGTGCCGCTCTCAGAACTTGTACCCGGTTGCACATCACTCTATAACGGGCTAACCAATTTGGCCCTGTACTGTCCAAAATTGTTGCACTTAATCACTGGACAAGGACGCATTTATTATACCCTGATATAAATGCAAGTGTATTCATGTATAAATCTCCATGTGTTACCTACCACGTCTCGGGTACTGCATGGAATAATACCGGCGCCATCAGAAGACTTCCCCTGCCCCGCCGTTCTTCAAGCACTGCACTTGACCGGTCCAAGTCTCTTACTTGGACCTACGTGACCAATACCAAGTAATGGGATTGCTCCCCCCTTCTTTACTTCCCATGATGCTTTGCGTTCAACTACTATAAAACTCCTGGGCTCACTAGGCAAAAATACGATTACAATTATTCATCACCTTCAGGATAGTCGACATTCTCCGAAGTTCTCACTTAAACTCAAACTCTACACGATGATGACGGCGAGGGACCAATCGGACATGTGAAAGTAATGTCGAGTTTGATTAATCATCCAAGTCCGTGGGGAGTAGGCGCCTATATGGCCAGGCTGGAGTCAGGTTTTTTGTATAAATTGTCAAGAGGATTAGCTTCTCACACTATTAATCTTTTTTGTTGTTTAGGTTAACCTTCTATGACTTAGTTCATTAGACGTGAAGTCATTTAGCATTACACATGTTTTCTGTTTGGTCCTTAAGGGGCCG
>CABFWB010009851.1:0-11367 GCA_902151455.1 Timema bartmani | reverse complement strand
CCTATAAAGTATGAAGTATTCCTCTTACAAGCTACATCACTGGTTAGTGGTTAATAATTATTATGAATAATCTAAAACTAGGATTATTTCTGAGAATTGAGAAACACAGATTCTTTACATATTTTCAAAAATAGGTTTTCAGATATTGAGCCCCCCCAAACTTGAATTCTGCATACGCCACTGAGTCTTACCATAAAGATATCCAACTTCTGTAATTTGTGACCTCATACTTTTCTGGAAAATATTAAAATACTGTGAATGTGACTGGGAGCACCATCAACAGTATAAATTCTGAGGCCTATGCCAATATTGAATACCAAATTTGAGTGGTAAAGAATATCCCACACCTATTATTTATGTTACCATAGTTTTAATGAAAATACCAGTAACCTCATGTTCAATAAGGAAGGTTGTTTAGAGGAAGTGCACCCACATTAGTGTGGAGTTTGTTTATGTGTGTGTGTGTGTGTGTGTGTGTGTGTGTGTGTGTGTAAAAGGGTGTGTGTAGATGTGATAAATCATATGTTCAAAACTACATGGCTAAGATTCTTGCCTTGCCCTCACAGTCAGCGGTAATCAGTATATCACGAGGCTGACTCCTTTTAAACCACGCGACCGCTGATGCAGATAACCCCTCTTTTTCAAATAAGCTTCTAGCCTTATCTGATATCACCGCCTACTTTACACATTTGAGAAACATGTGTGGATATTTAGTGCTGAACTAGTTTTTTGTGTGAATAGTTGGCATTTTAATAGTTTTCATGAAAATAACAGAAAACTTTCGTTAGCTACCAGCAGCCTTTTAATACCACAAATTACAAAATTTTTAACAATAATATTTACTGAATTTGTGCTTCAAAAAACCCATTTTTATAGTTGGTGCTGGCTTATTTTTCCATAAAACACTTTGATGTACTACCGCCTACCACTACTTGTATAACCTTAACCTAAATCAAACAAATTCTTGAATACAGGTCACAGGATATTATTTACTATTCCTTAGGTTGTGGTGTTAGCACAAGATGCACGAGTTGACTCATTCACGCAAAGGAACTGTTAGGGGTGGCTAGGAGGTGAGGTAGAGAAATACATTCATCAAGCCTTCGAGAGATTTCATGTACCCTCTAAGGATGTTTGATCTATTTTATTTACAAACCCTTTTCAATTGTAAGATGATATATGTTTGGGATTTATCTCTCCCAATAGACTGAACCACCGAGATGATCCCGGAGAGCAGGGTTCAAATTTCATTCAGGTGTATTGAGGGTATTTGTTTCTAAATAATTGTTTTACACTCTCCCTTAACACAAATTCGGGTGCACTTCCTATAAATCAAGCCTTCCTATTTCTTAACCAACTAGTGTAATTAGTAAATAGGCGTATAACCTTGGTGCTAAAAAATGTATTAAAGAAACAAATGAATGAGAGCCTTTGTAGGCAAGTTATGTTCATAAATCATACTTAAACTTTTGGTCATCACTACGTTAATTAAAATAATTTTAAGGTTGACCCGTCATCCTCCGTGCTGCCTTCACGATATCAAGAAAAGCAATAATCCAGAATTTTTAAGGAAATGTATTGATATATATCAATGGAAAGTTAAAGTTAAGTGCTATGCGAATAGAGACTTTAGGCAGAAAGGAAATATGGTCTACTCTTCCAAACGTCATCCTGTTGCTAAAAACCTTAAAGTAGCAATCAATTTTTCTTAAGCACTGATTGCACTTCTCATTATTGTGTTTTGCTTCCTTATTAACGGTTCTACTAAAACTATCAAAATTTGAAATGATTCCTCGCTCATACAAATAATTTTTTAATCTTCATTGCTTGAAAATCTAAGTTTCCTTATAAGTATCATGAGTGACAAGGTATTCCTTTTTTATAACCACTATTTTAACGCAAAAAGCCCTTTCCACATGCATGCATGCACACATACGCGCGCACACACACAGTTTTTCAGATTGTACTGATAAATGAGAGAATTTGGCCTTCAGTTATCGAACTGATCTAATGTGTGCCGGTTTTAGATCACCAACTTCAGTCCTGGCCTCCCCAATATCCACAAGTGAGTGATCACCTATAGTAAGTAGCACAATTGCTCATCTTGCGTTTTTATAACATAATATAATGCATATCTTATAACAATATCCTATAATAATTGATTCTATATGTTTTCTGTCATAAATTCAAGCAGTTTATTATTTTGAGGTAGGCCTGTTAGTTTTGGATTCAATTCTAGGTTCATGCCATAATATTATACTATTGTTACTCTCGAAAGTTTATAACAAGGAAGAAAATGTAATGGAATTCAGGAAGTTGGATTGTGTGAAGGTGTTGTAATAAAAAAAATAACAGGAACAATACCCTAAAGCTGAGTTCTTAATTTATTGTACTAATTTCATTTCCATACTCTTGACTTTTAGCAAAAATTAAAAATTAATATAATCAGATATATTGGATAAAATAAAATTAGAAAACTCACTACTAAAAGAAGCCATAATTTAAAATAAACATTGGTAGTTTTTATGCTGTGTTGTCGTAAAAATAAATGTGTGTGCTGTTAAGTGGAATGACAATTCTGTGGTTTTAATGTCACTGGTGAAGTGTTATTCTTCTGCAGAGCATAGTCGAATTAATATCCTTTAGCCTAGAGTAACACAACCCCNTGAAGTGTTATTCTTCTGCAGAGCATAGTCGAATTAATATCCTTTAGCCTAGAGTAACACAACCCCTACATGGGAGGGGAAGACCAATTTGATTCAAATATTTCCACAGAATAGCAATCAGAGGGAAAAAATGGTACCACTCAATCCTATTTTTGACTACTAAATGTGCGATAAACTGATAATACATATCATATATCCCATTTATATGGCTCCAACATTGATACATGCAATGTTTGTCAGTCCAGATCTTTTATCTAACTTCCCGATAAGGTAAAAGGCTGAAAATTGGCATACTAATAGCTTAAGTGTTGTAGTTACCTAACAAATTATTAAAACTTGCATTTTTTGTCTTCTTAGCAACGCCATAAGCTAGATAAAAGGTGGGCAAACATTTCTACCCGAGGCCCACATGGACATCTGTAAGGTCTCTAACATGGGACAAAAATCTAAATCTACTAATTAATTAAATTTATTTTCATAAAAAAGTACATGTATTAGTCATATAACTATATAACTTTGGTACACAATGAAAGTAGCAGATAAAATCTAATATGTCATCGCAAATAAATTTAAATATGTCATGACTCATGTTGCTTCTTAGCCTACCTAAATGTCGTTTAATAACCACTCAAACTGTTATCGTTATATGGGATGTATGCAACTGTCCAAAATTCTTCAGGTGACACAAATCGGTGACGCAGGTAGCATGCGGCCCGTAGTTTCCTGCTGATCTAGATCATGGCCTTCAAGCTCATTCTCCTCGCAGTTAAGAAAAATTAATCAATATGCATTGTTACAATATTCCCAAGGAAACCGGATCCGTCAGGTCTGTCTCATGGTCTAGGTCTATAATAAAAATTGGAAATATTAGCACGAACAAAGTACCCTCTAAAACATTTTCCAGGGAAAATGAGATACGCCAATTTTGTTAGTAATACAATATTGTACCAAGATACGAGTTTTAATCAAAATCGTTAAAGCCAATTACGATAAAATATTTTTTTTCTCTTTTCACTCTGAAGTAAACTACTCTTAGTTTTTTTTAGGGGTAGATCTTTAATTTTAAAAGAAAACGCTGTGTGACCTTATGAAACCCCAAGACACCAAGTCAATATTATTACTCTGCAAAATTTCAGCTTTCTAGGTCATTTCGACGATTCATGATTATGTAGAAATTAGAGATGAGGTGGCTTGCGGTTAATTTGTAGAGATGACACCTACAGCTTATTGTAGTTCAAGATATAGTGTGTTAAAAGACGAGTGGGTAAGGGGGAGTAGTAGTTAGAAAGCAAGGAGAATAGGGGGAAGAGGGGTAGAGAGAGACAAAATGATGGGCCAATCATAAAATTATTTTAATTAAAATATTGATGATAAAAAATTGAAATATGATTTATGACCATAACAGGTCTACAAAGACTCGCATTCATTTGTTTCTTAACTATTTTTTTTTAGCATCATGTCTTACTACCTGTTCGGGTTGTACGCCTATGTACTAATTACTCTCATGTGTTAGGGATGAGGAAGGTCGAATTTAAATGAATTGCACCCGTAAGAGTGGAAAACTATTTAGAAAAAAACGCCCTCAGTGCAACCGACCGTGATCAAACACCAATCTCCCTGTCATCGGCAGTCTAGTATATTGCGAGAATAGCATGTTAGACCTTGAGGGCCACCGAAGCTCGTTTGATGATGTTTCTGGTGTTAACGCCCTCGAGAGAAACTAATCTTATATATAAACTTGACATTTGGAATAACTATATCTCTATTACATTAGTTCCATTTAATCAATTGAAATTATTTTACAGAAAAAATAATTGAAAATTTTCTGTCTCACTTCATTAGTGGAAAGACATAAAACATTAGGAAATTATATGTAGAGATATATTTCCAAACGGTGTGTATTTTAATGAATTAAAATAAAAAATTAATTCTTTTTAAAGCATATTTTTTTATATTAATTAACCGAATTCATCGATCTGTATAAGTTTAGCGCACTATTATATTTTGTTAAGCGTTTGGAAAAATGTACTGTATACAGTACAATCAGTGTGAAGTCTTATGAGGAATCCGAGAAGGGACATGCGATGCGGACTTAGTGTGTCAAAAGGTTTCCCACCCCTGGGTTAAGCATTCACTCAAAGACAAAGATGTGTAGTTAGAATAATGTATTGAGAGAGGTAAAGAGAAATGCAGCAGCATTTGAGTAGGGAATTATAACATGAAGCTCCAATGTTTTTAGGGGTTTGATTGAAAATTATCATAGCACAAATTTAGAGGGTAGAATATTCTTGTGGTGCAAATTCAGCTCTAAATACTGGTATAAGTTTCATAATTTGTGCTGCAATAGGTGCTGCGAGCAGCACCCACTGTTTTTTGGTGTTTTCACCAAAACTACAGTGGCACAAATTATGGGTTAAGATATTCTTGTGGCACACAAGTTAAGCACTAAATATTGGCATAGGTCTTATAATTTGTGCAGTTTGTGGTGCTACCAACTTCACGGACCTTTTGCACATATGTTATCTAAAGCATTTTATACACTTGAAGTTCAAAGCCTGTTTACTCAAACTATGATTTACTCTTTCATCACTAACCCGACCATCAAGGCTGGTAGTACTTGTGTGTGCTTCACAACAATCCAACCATCAAGGCTGGTAGTACTTGAGTGTGCTTCACAGCAATCCAACCATCAAGGCTGGTAATACTTGTGTGTGCTTCACAGCAATCCAACCATCATAGGCTGGTAGTACTTGTGTGTGCTTCACAGCAATCCGACCATCAAGGCTGGTAGTACTTGTGTGTGCTTCACAGCAATCCATCCATCAAGGCTGGTAGTACTTGTGTGTGCTTCACAGCAACCCGACCATCAAGGCTGGTAGTACTTGTGTGTGCTTCACAGCAACCCGACTATCAAAGCTGGTAGTATTTGTGTGTGCTTAATAGCAATCCGACCATCAAGGCTGGTAGTACTTGTGTGTGCTTCACAGCAATCCATCTATCAAGGCTGGTAGTACTTGTGTGTGCTTCACAGCAACCCGACTATCAAGGCTGGTAGTATTTGTATGTGCTTTACAGCAATCCATCCATCAATGCAGTACTTGTGTGTGCTTCACAGCAACCCGACTATCAAGGCTGGTAGTACTTGTGTGTGCTTCACAACAATCCATCCATCAAGGCTGGTAGTACTTGTGTGTGCTTCACAGCAATCCGACCATCAAGGTAGTACTTGTGAGTGAAATAGTGAGTGTCACACATCATGGTGCTTCAATCTCTTGTGGAACTCAGGATTTTTTGTAAGTTTTATGCTTTTACACTGTCCACTCACAGTATGCATTTTGTCACCTTTTAGGGTTCGGCCAGACTGACAAGCGTGAGATCTAGCGTGAGTGAGCGAGCATGTGATTAGCAGATAGCTCTCGTTAGTTGTTGACGAGGAGGTTCCGAATCTTGGCTGAGTGAATTGAGGGTGGTTTTAACAAGTGATTTATGGCAATGGTTTTCTCATCCTCTCTCCACGCTAATGGTGATTCTTATTTATAAAGGCCTACTTTGATAATATTGAAGTATTTTAACNTGTACCGGGTCAAGCGCGCACACTTGAAAAATAGAACCAGTTCTATCTTTCAAGCACGCTCATTCCAGTCTGGCCTCCTCTCATTACAACCAATGTGTGTTCTATTTTATATTTTAGTCGCTCGCTCAGTGTGGCCACTCCCTTACACTGAGTTTGCCAACTAGAAGCTTCAACCCCAGAAATTCTTTAGTGCCTTCACTATGAACTCTGCTTCTGTCATCGACAATGCTACCAACCAATGCAAGTGGCTTGAACAAGCCACTGCACTGCCTGCATAGATCACCAGAACGAGCCTCATTAACTGCCATGCCATTATGTTGCCCACAAAGCCCGCGTCAATCAATCCTTCAAGTGTCCCCTTGATATCAATTTGAAGTAGTACTTGTAGATACATTTTATGTTCATCCCATCCACCTCTGTCAGTCGCTTTATTTCTTAAGCAACACAAGAAACAGCAAAAGGTATGTATTGGTTGTGATGCCAACAACAGGTACACAATACATCCCACTGCATCAGGATATGACATATAGTCTCCAGCCATTCTCTCAGCGGTCACAATGTGTTACCATTGAGTTTGCCTCATTCATTTTAAAGTTTCATGTAAGTGCACTAGCACACAAAGATACCTTCCAAACATAATTCAATTTGCATGCTCAGTCAAGTGAGCCCATCATCTTGACGACTGAGTGATCGCACCGTCATCCACATTGATGGCGACAAACAATTTCTTGTTGTGTTCATGCAAAGATATACAAGAATCAGCTGTGGTGCTTCTAATCCCCGTTTTTTCATGACGTTGACAAACAGTTGAATCCAACACCGTGGAGCCTTTTAGAGACCTTATAGACTTTGTATGAGCTTGCAACCCTGGTTGCTGACGTCATTGAACCCTTCCAGGTGACGTATGTATACTTCCTCCTTAAGTGTGACGCACATGAAAGCCATCTTAACATTGAATTGACAACTGCAATTTCTCTAGAGTAATAACTGCAAGCAAGGAGCCTAGCGAGCATAGCACCCTGCCAGACTGAAAGTCTTGTAATCAATGCTTTTCTTTTGAACATATCCTTTAGCAGCGAGCCAAGCTTTGAATTGGTGAATGTACCTATTGGTTTTCAGCTTCATGTGGAGCACCCAACAATTGTTGATAATTTGGACACTCCACTAGCTCACACATGTCATTTTCTATCAAAACATTTATATCTTCTTAGAATGGTCTAGAATATTTATGGTCAGCAGCTGCAGTGTAAGGTACATCAAGTGTTTTATGATGCCATCCATGTTGGCTGCTTGACTTTGTAATTACATCTGTGATCTACTAATAAATGGAGTTTCCTCATTGTGATTTAATTCATACAGCGCAGTTTCACACACTTGTGAAGACATTGACCAAGGTAATCCATTCATTGAGAGCATTAACAAGGCGAGGTCTACAATCGTACAAGTTTCATGTTTTATTGCAGTGTTTTGTCCATCTGTGTCGGGTGCCGGTATCACCATTGAGATGCCAGGATCACAGAGAATACCATGAACTTCACAGTTGAATTCCACCAGGAAGTTTTTACCATGTAGCCAGAAGTTGAAACTTAATTTTTTTTAAACAGGTAGACGCTTGTTGACTTCATTTTTTCACTTGAGAAAGAAGATTCGACAATACTTGCTGTGATTGTCCTTAAAACGCTAGTAACTAAAAAGGTCTGTTGACATCAACAATTATTTGCAAGCACATACATGTCACTTAACTTTATGCCCGAGATGCTCACAGAGACTGTGT
This sequence comes from Timema bartmani, assembly GCA_902151455.1. Lineage (NCBI taxonomy): Eukaryota > Metazoa > Arthropoda > Insecta > Phasmatodea > Timematidae > Timema > Timema bartmani. The sequence goes on along the minus strand of CABFWB010009851.1, from coordinate 3,353 downwards.
TTCAACAAAGACTGTCGTATAAAACTTCTGTTAGCAATTTGAGAAAGCACATCCAACAGTGGCTTTGCCCACACCGCATCATGAAATCAGACCGGTGACTTCTACAGAGGTGTGTTTGTATATTATATAAAAATATTTTTTATGTTAAGATATAGAAAGTGTCTGCTTACAAGATGCTTAATTATTGTGTAATAGGGTTTCTATTTTAGATTATTATTCTAACAATAACACATCATAAATATAATTTGGGGATTTTTATGCAGATTACGCCATCAGCTGAACATGATGAACCAATTAGAGAAAAAACAACTTCCAACACAACAATAGAAATGACCAACAATAGTTTCACCACATCAACACAATCCCTTGTGCATACCCAAGAATTTACAGTAAACACAACAAATTCGTCTAAACTACAGCAAGATTCTATTTTAAAGTTTCTTCCTAAAAAACTAACAATTAGTAGCAAGAAGATAATTGATGAAGAGTTAGTGAAATTGTTTACAGTTGATATGCAACCATTCATTGTAGTGGAGGACAAAGGTTTCAAATGTTTTGTTAATGTGTTGAACCCTAATTATGATCTTCCAAGTAGGCATCCTATTTCAAAAACAATGATACCTGCTATTTATGACAGTTGCTATAATTCCACTAAAGAACTAATAGAAACTGTCAAAGCTGTTTGCATCACAACCGATTGTTAGACCTCTATAAACAATGCATTGCAACAAACATTGAAGTAACTGCTCACTTCATTTCAAGTGACTTTGAGATGAAATCACTTCTTTTTAAATGTGCTTCCCTGAATGTTAGTCACACAAGTGCCAATCTAGCTCAAGAGCTAAAAAGGATAGTAGAAGAGTGGGGATTAGAAGAAAAGATATTAGCTGTGTCCGATAATGCGGCTAATATTAAAAAGGCCATAAGAGACGAGCTAAAATGGAAATATTTTGGGTGTTTTGCACACACACACACACACACACACTAAATCTTGTTTGTGATGGTCTTGCTTTGATTACAGGTGTAATAGTCAGAGTCAAGACAAGAGTTGCACACTTCAAAAGAAGTAGCGTGGCCAACGAAAAGATTTTAACATATCAAAAGAATTCAAGTATGTACCCCAAACAATTGCTACAAGATGTGGCTACATGTTGGAACTCGACATACTATATGTTACAACAATTTGTGAGCTAGAGGAAGCAGTGAAAAGTTTTATTGCTCACTTCTGGGGAGTGGCGAGTTGACCATGAGCTCTGTACGGTTCTTAAACCCTCACACAATCAATTACTCGCGGTTGTTATGAGCAATTGACTTCTCAGCGTGTGCACACAGATATTAACAAAAGACTTTTGTGATACAGTGAGGAGCGTAGTTCATCAACTTAAGAGAGGTTTAGAGGATAGACTAGGTAGCTTGAAACAAAGCAATTCTCTTTCACTTTGCACTTTCTTGGACCCCCGATTTAAAACAATCGCTTTTAAGAATCCGCAAGCTGCTGCTAATGCAAAAGAAGAGAGTAACAAATGCCATAGTCACAAAGCTTTCGAAAGAAATGCCTCAAACCGGAAATATAAATCCCTCAATACCCAGTACAAACATAGAGCTGTCGGTATGGAGTTTCCTAGACAAGCATCACCACGAGGGACAGCTTCATCTCGTGACCTTGTAGAAGTACAGCGGTATATGGAAGAAGATATACTAAATCGTGATAATGACCCACTTAAATGGTGGAGAGAACATACATATAACTATCCACACCTGAGTGAGATTGTCAAGGAGAGATTTTGTGCCTTATCAACCTGTTCCCTGCGAATGCATTTTTTTCAAAGGGTGGTTATATCCTAAATGAACGCCGAACTCGGCTCAGTTCAAACAAAGCTAAACAAATCATTTTTATTAATATGAATTCACGATAGCCTGTGTTATAAAAATCCAAAGAGATTTTGTAAATTTAGACCAGAGGATTTTGATATTATTTTTATCATGATTTTAGTGTAATAATGGTTTTAAATTTTACTCGTGATGTTTTTTATTCTATTCTCATGAAAGTTTGCATTTGTTTACAAAGTGTGTACCTAGCCTTTTTTATTTATTTTTTGTAAATTAATCTATATTTGTTGTTTTATATTATTGGCCTAAGTATTTAAACAATGTTTCAAATAATTATTTTAATATTATTTGTGCTCTCATTTTATTTTGTGTGCTGTTATTATTATTGTTATGTTTATAGTGTGATAATGGTTTTACTTGCAAAGGTTTTTTTTTATCATAAACGTTTTCAATTAATTATGAAGTGTAACTTTTTTGGTCACTTTCTCTATATGTTGTTTTATATCATAGGCCAGAACATTCACACAATGTTGCAAACAGTATTTTTAATATTATTTTTCTCTCATTTTATTTTGTGTGCCTTATAAACCCAATAAAGAAGATTTTTTGTATTTCAGACATAATAGATATTATGTTTTCTTGTTTAGTTGAGCAGTGAAATACACTTGGCTATTGGCTATGGATAATAAATACCATAGTAATATAATTATTTACAAATATTGTAAAACAGGGTGACAGACAAAATATTGACCTACTAGGTACCTCCTACCTAGCAACAAACTGTGAAAGTGAAAATATATTGGTCCATCAAGGCACTGTGAATGCCAGTCACAGTGAAAAATCACTGGTATTTTACCGATATTTTAAAATCACAATCACTGTAGTCACTGATAACGTAAAATCACTGTTTAGCCCATCTCTAGTAGAGACCATCGATAGACTAGGAGAATGTAAGTTTTTTACTGTTTTGGATTTAACTAGTGGTTACCATGCTATATTGATCATGAAAGAAGACCAACCCAAGACATTGTTTATAGTGCCAAACAGGTTCTATAAGTATCTATGACACCCTTTTGGGCTGCAGAATACACGAGCTACGTTTCAACGACTGATGGATGATGTTTTGAGAGGTCTTGGCCCATACCAAGCCCTCACCTATTTTGATGATATCATTGTGTTTTCAATGTCACATTTAGTGTGTTTGGAAAATGTGTTTGAAAGTCTAGAAAAAGCAAAATTGTCGCTGTGATTAGAAACCTATCGTTTTGCAACCCATTAAACTGAATATTTGAGGCATAATATCTTCAGTGGGTGTCGAATAATAGATGCTGTTGAAAACCTTACAAAACCTACCAATGTTAAAGGGCTACAATCATTTCTAGGTCTTAGCAATTTCTAATGTCGGTTCGTGCGGAATCAAGCTAAGGTTGCTAAGCCACTAACCAAACTGTTAAGGAGGAATCACACTTTTAGTTGGAAGCAAGAAGGACAGGCTATGTCTAAGTTGAAGGATATATTAACTT